>CM021100.1:723994589-724018436 GCA_007115665.2 Sequoiadendron giganteum
CCATTGGAGACATTGCCCTCAAACTCCCATTGAATTTAATCGATTTTCTAGGTACTCTCCAAGTCCAAGTTTCCATAGTTTGCCTACAAGTCTTCATCTATAATATCACATTTAAGGCTTTTGAAACCATACAAAACTCCATAGCGCACCTCATTTTCATGGGAAAGAGGAAGATGTAAATTTGTAAAATATATTAATGTAGTATTTACTTTCATTTTGTTTAAGAATATCAACATCAACCCATTCCACATCAGGATGCCATTTTGTACCCAATTTGCTTTCAAATCAATCAAATACAAGTATCAATTGGCATTTAATATTTATCTTTGGCATTTGGCATTGATCAATGATTAAGTATCATACTATGAAATGATTCAATTTTACAATTCTATATATTCCTCTTATTTTTTTGTATATATAATATATATATATATATATATACACACGTACCCATACGTACCCAAACCCCTAAAAAAAAATTTCACGTACCCACGTACCGGGTTCTCGTACCCGAACCCGTCCCCAAACCCGAACCGGTAACTTAGATCAAAAGCAATTGAATGCTCAAAGGTAGTTGGTCTTTGATAATTGCCATATCAATTACTACTCTTTGCAGTAAAAGACCAGTTCATGTTTGTATTAATGGTCTTATTGATTATCTCTGTGTAATGTCCACATTTTCCTACTCGCCTAAATAATATTAATATATTTAATTATTTAGTGTTTCCTAGCAAAAGTAAAAATATAAAGGTAATATTAAATGATTAAATATTATGGGGTTATAAAGTGACGATGACAAATATTAAAAGGTTTAATTAATAAAGTCACTTTATAATAATGTGTTAAGTGATTTTGGCGAGAAAACCCTAAAGAGGCAAAAAGGCATTATAAAATGGATTTGAGAGCTCATTCTCTCATATTCTAGATTATTATTTTATTTGGGGTTTGGATTTTGGTGGAGCTTTTCAGAGTTCAAAACCCTAGGTGGGTATTCCTAAGCCTTCCAATTTCGATGGTGAAAGATTCCTCCCTAGCTGATGTTGGCGGATTCATTCAAGATTCATGCTTGTGCTACAAAGATTGGTTGTTCGATTTTGGGAAATTTGTGAGTCTTCTCCGAAGACAAATTTCTAGGGTTGTATCAATTGGAGATATCTGGTGTCTGCAGTACCTTGAGAGTTTTGAGGATTTGTATACTTTCTCCAAAACTCCAAAGTAGATGGGATTTTGAAAATATTGGTGGGAAAGACATATCTTCCTGTTTATTGCAGTGATCGAAGGCTTTGTCCTGGCATTCCAGTATGGAGAAGTTTGGCACTTGAAGTGGACACCATATCTGCATTTCCTAGTTATTATTCTTCTGCTGGAGTTTGGTCGTGAGTTTGGCAACCTGCCTTGATAGAGATCATGGATTTGAGCATCACCTGTTGCTGAGATAAAAGTCTTCATGAAGGACATGGGTAGAGGTGAAGTCGTGAGACCTTGTGTGTATTAGCAAACCCTAGCGAGTAACATATCGAATCTGTTAGCACTCGTGGGAGCTTGGAGTTGTGATGTTTGGACTTGTGTATGGTTGGCGTGACATCTTCAGACCTGGGCCCAGCTACATATCTCATCTGTGAACTTGTCTGGGCATCAAGTGGGAAGTTTGGAGCATTTACAGTGCTAGTGGGAGGTCATTGGAGTTTCCAGCATATGGTAGTGGGCATCAACAGACCTCAGAAGACTGCTGTCATCACTTTCAGGGTTGGTGTGAGTCCCAGGTTGGAGGTCTCTTATTTTAATTGCTGATTATTGTTTACTCAGGTCTGAAAGTCTGTAATGGTGACTCAGTCACTGCTGTATGTGTTTTGGGAAGGTTGTTACATCGTGTAACAGCCAATGTCATTGCTCAGAATGTTTGAAAGAGTAAATCCAAACTGGTCATGTGAAAAACTATGCATTTCAGTCATACTGTAACTTGTTTCAGTCACACTGTAGCTTCAAGTTGTTATCAGAATATTGTATCAGTTAGGCATTTGCTGTTATAGTATTTCTAAGCAGTCATTGTGTCCTAATAGCTTCATACTATCAATCTGTTTGGGATGGCGAATGTTTGTTGTCATACTGCTGTATATGTTATCCAATCTGAGGCAGTCAATCAATCTGTTCTGTAACCCTTATTGCTGCTGTTATTTTTGAGTATAAACTTCTGTAATCTGCTCATGGTTGATGTCTTTCTGAGTTGTATGAACCTATGGTATTTATTTGTTGAAACCATCTATATATTTGTCATCTGTAAGTAAGTTAAATGAAAGGTTGAATGTCAGTTTATATGCAATTAGAATATTCTCATGATGCATGCAACATCGAAAACTATGTTTGATAAAATGGCACATATATCAAACTGAAAAATAATGCCAAAAACATCACACATCCGGAAGGGGATTTTACACTCTAAATACTACCTTAAGTGACAATATAATCCTCAAACTCAATTATATGTTCTTGAGCATCATTCAATTCAGTAGCATGACTTGTTATCAAAAAGAAAGTAATATCTAGTGATAAAGTGTTTATGAAACAATTTAGAAAAATCCATAAAGAAGGATTTAGAGTGTTAGGGTAAGGTCCCATGGAGGGGGGCTTCCTAAAAAATTTCAGTGGGTGCTACTGAGATTTTTTAGGAATATTTTACAGCTGGTGGTCCCATGAATTTAATTTTCCAATTCAGCTTAAAAGTTTGGGCTCCAAAATTTAAGGAATGAATTAAAGTACATCGATAAAAATTAATAAATAAATAAAAATTCTCTCATTTTTATTTTCTTTTAGGAATTTAAAATTTTAAGTGATAACAAGTGGCAGAGTGTGATGTCCCCTTCTAATTAGACACCTGTACGTCAGTGAATTAGCCTATCATGTCGAACCTCATAGGCTAATGGTTCTGAATAGAGGGTTACTTGGACGGGCACTTGGTCGTCAAATTGCAGTGTTGATCTCCGGAGTATGGTGGTAGGGTGAATTGTTGCGTTCGGCATGATACCTGTGCTTAAATTAATAATACTCACCTTTAATTTCACCATCCTTGGCCTAGGGACCATGTGTCTTTAAAATGAAGGGGTCACTTCATATTTTTCGGTTACCATTCATTCATAAAGTGAAAAAGTTATAACTTAAGTGAATAGTGCTCACTTTTATGAATAGTGTTTTCAATGCAAAATTATAAATATCAAGAGGAAAAGTTCGACCCTCTTCATGCATGAGTATTTTGGCTTGATTGACTTGGGAGTTTGGCTTTGGAGGAAGAGGGAGGCTAGGGTTTCCTGATTTCTTGCAATGGATAAACCTGGAAGGGGCTTGGTTCTTTGTTTGGAGCTGCTTGAGGGTGTGAAACACCACCTTAAGGTTGTTGGTCAGTTTTTGGATGTAAAATTTGGTGACATTAGGAACTGTTGGTTTAAGTTTTGAGCTGATTTCTGAGTAGGGTTGGCAGCCATAGACTCCATTTACGTTTGGACAAGAGCTGTTCGCTTTTTGAAGAGATTTTGGACTGAAATTTGCAGCTACAGCCAGCCGTCCTTTTTCATGAGGGTTTCATCAACAAATAAAAAGAAACGCCTCTTCTAAGAGGCTGCAACTTCACCAAAAGGGGGCGCCCTAGATAGAGGAAGCTTGCCATATTGGATTTGGGTGGGAGAAGTTTAGCTTTCGAAAGTAATGTGCATTTCAATGGGGTTTGGTACTGTAGCAAGTTACTATTCACAGAACTATATGGCTATAAGTTAAAGTATGGTATAAGATATAGTTAGCTTTAAATCTGATGTAAATTATATGTTGTATGCATCTTATTATGTAATGAAGAAAGCATATTTGGCCACTAAATTGAGCAATGTACTCAAGGTTGTTTCAGTAGTTTAGTTTATTTGAAGTTTTCATTGTATGTATATGCTTGTTGGTAAATTTTTGCATTATTGGCAAACAAACTCAAAGACAAGAAGGAAGAAAGTAAAACTAAAACAAAAAAATCAGACCTACAACATTCCGTGAAAACAAATCAGCAGAGTGGTGGAACACTACACAAAGAAATTCCTAAGCTGTAGGGGCAATTTCTAGCCCCACTGAAATTTGCAGTCCTAAAAGGTAGGAGCTGCTATTTTTCAGGAAAAGATTCCAATTAATCTTGTAGCATAAATTTTTTTGCTTCATGGGACCGCTTGCTCCATGAAAATGGATCCTCAAGCCCCTCCATGGGACCGCACTCTTAGAAATCCTAGTAACCAGAAGTTGAATTTTGAAATAGAGTCCCTAGTAGATTCACTATTGTCTTTCCTAGAATTTGATAGTTGTGCAAGCAGGATATGAATCAGTTCTTAGAAAAGTATACCTCTCTCTACCTTATATAGGTGCACCCCAAACAATGTATCTCCCAAACTTGATCTTGGAACTTAATTTTCCCTCACAATGTAGCATACCTCATAAAGTAAATCTGTTTTTCTTCATAAAAGGGCACACCTTACAGCGTAACCACAGTTTCTACAGATATTTCCATTCATAAGTGTGGACTTAATGAGTGAATAACAGTCCTTAACCTTCTAATATACTGTCGTGGGTTTGCTGTTTTCATTCATGGATACATTCTCCTCTTCTTGCTGATTCACTTGATAACCACATTGTTAATCCTACAAAGATACATTAAAAACAAGACAAAAATGACAAAGATGAGCAAACCAACCCCTGATGCATGACTCATCTTTATTGAAAAGACAAGAGTTTAGTTAAAAAGGCTTGACATAATACAAATATTTCATATTGGTACAGCACTAAACATTGTAATTTTGTTACACATCATTTTATGTCTTCAGACATATATAAACACTCAGGACTAATTATAGACCTTATTATTACAATCTCAAAGCAATTCTCATTTTATACATGGACACATCAATCGAAGAAAAAATATCACTAAATGATGTCTAAATGAATCTATTTTTACATGTAGACTAACTGCTAAAACTAATCAAAATTAACTATTAGCGAGTAGGCACATTGCATAATTCAGTCTAATAAACAAAATATATACTTAAGGCATCATTCTGTTTTCTCCTAATGATGGTCCACTTGAGTGGTCTGAAATTTGTATCATCAATCATAAAATAATAGGTGGTCTTTTCCAAAAGCTCTTTCTTAACACTATGGACTATGGAAGCATCAAAATATACAATTAGCCTTACTCCAGTGTAATCATACCATTACAAAAGTACCATGAGCATCAGATCTTCAAACAATCATCATCCTTACTGTAATGCAATCGTACTATCACAAAAGCACCATAAGTATCCTATCGATCAATTCAAATTAACATCATAACTCTACCACACTAAAACACAAAATCAAATTGAAAGAATGCTTTAAATAGAAAAAAAAAAGAAACATTTCTCTCAACCAATGAAATATATTTTCAAAAAGGTGAAGTTCCAATAAATTTGTAGCATAGGACTCCAATTTCTCATCCTTGAAGTTTTTAAGTAAACGAAAGATGCAAAAAGAATGCATACCTCTCAGTAGCTGTTGCAGTTAAGGCAACAAATGGCACTTGTGGAAGAAAACTGCGCAGTTTACCCAATTCCTTGTACTCTTCTCTGAACTCACCATCATGGAAGAAAAATTACTCAATCCAACTAAATTATAATTACATAAAATATATCAGAGAATATCTGATGCTTAAAATTATTTCGTATGACTAGTTATGATATTGAAAAATGCAATCAAATATTTTTTTGACCTGAAATAGGCAATTATGTCTCCCAAGGATCTCTCTAACCAACCTCAAGGGTGTCAAGATGGAAAGATGTTGTCAAATATTTTAAAGGCATGGAATAGAACAAACATGTATCACAATTTTCTCCCTAACTATCCTTGGGCAAATCACAGTTCGGTCCCCCTATTCCCATCACTAGGCTTACTGAGTGTCAAGGACACATGCTCATGGTAAATAACCGGAACCAAGATTGTTAAAATCACCTTCAATTTTACTGTTGTGAAGAGAATGCTATTGAGGAAGACAAACCCCCAGTATCAACAGTTTGCAAGGGAAGAAAGAGAAAAATCCATGGTATCAAGAATTTTCCAATAGTCAATGAACAACAATACTTGAGAAACACTTGACCTTGTTGAACCAAAGTCAAAATAGCTGCAAACTTTAGAAGCTGAGCTTATTTCAGGTTGCAAATATTGTAGAGAATATTGTAGAGAATTACCAAGGACAAAATTGAAATTTTGATCTCACTTCTGTTAATTTAAAGAACACAGTATATTATTGAAGATCTTTAAAATCCCTTTTAATGTTCCCTAAATTATTAGGATTCTCATACTTTGCAGCATGTATTTGAAGAAGAAAACTACAGTCTACTTCTAGCAGTTTCAGTACTCAACTTGCATTAAGATCCTCATGAGGAGAATCAAATTCCAACTTATTGCAAATTTTAACATAGCAGTTTACAGTTATAACAGAGAAAATAAACAGTTCATAACTACACAAACCATTCACTATTTTTCATCTTCAAAAGCCACATTTTTTTTTGCCACACTAATTGTTGTTAGCTTGAACTACTCATTGAGAAAATATATAAGTAGACCAGATTAATCTCTATGCCTGCAAATGTTTGCTAGAAAACCCTACAATTGTTAAACACTGTAATGTCCCCAATTCCCGAGTAACCACCTAGGCCGTAATTTAATTAATTAAATATTAAATTCTCCTTAAATAATATTTTGGACAGTAATATTTAATTAATTAATTATTTATTAAGGTAACTTTAATAAAGAGAAAATATTAAATAAGTTACTTTAATGAAGTGAAATATTTAATATTAAAATATTAAAAGGTGACAGGTTATAAAAGGTGGTAGAATGTATTCATTGAGCTATCTTTTGGAAAACTATTATCATGAGAAGATTTAAGAGCTCAGCTTTCAAGAACCTCAAGGACATCAGCCCTTGAGCAAGTGGATTGGACAAAAACCAAGTCCATCTATTGGGTGGATTCATGGCAGAATTCACAATTGATCCTTAACAAACAGATAAACAAATGTTCGAAATTTTTTAAGTCTTTTCAAAGACAAACTTCAGATAAGTCAATTTAATTTCAGGGTTTGAAGGGTTTAATATGTGCAGACAGGAAAGATGGATCAGTAATAAAATAATTATTATTTCAGAGATAAGTTCGATAGTATTTGTAGGAGTCGTCCAAATGGATTATATCTAACCCCTGAGTTTGCATAGGTAGTATTTCATTTCATTATCAGTATTGCAAACCCCTTAATTTGAATGTTGGTCGTACCAATTTCTAAACGGAGGCCAGGTTTATTGAGGTTAATGAAGGTCGAAGGGTCGAAGCAGCCAATATTCATCAGCTGCCAATCCTCCAGTTCAGATAAGACAAAGAGTATAAGCGCTTAGATTGGAAAGCTGATTATTATTGAAGGATCCAATAATAAATTGGAGGTGCGATTATTATTTTAGATAAGAAAAATTCAAAATACCGCCACTATGGTCTGAGGAATTTCATATTATATGGGGCCTCAGATATTTTAACATTGCAAGAAAAGACGAATCTAAGCGCTGCCTTTGTCCTATTCCAGATATAGACAAAAATATTGAGTGAGTGAAAACCCAACGTGGAGGTTTCATTTTGGAAGTATTCGATAGCTATGCAACTGCCACTTTAATATTTCTAAGACTATAGCAACCACATTTATAAATTTGTCCCAGTTTGGAGAGTTGTGGGTCAAACGCTTGGCAGAAGGGAAGTCGCATTTTATTAATCACCATCAAATCTTTTAAAAGCAGTTGTTGAACAATTTGTGGAGTCCTTGAATAATTATCGCTGCTTATTTATGTTTGTATGAGGATCATCGTGACTTGGCAGAATTAATAAGTTAACTCAGTGCACATACTAGCGCCATTAAGAGACTTTGGGAACAATTTGTATTCTAGTGTCGGGGACTCATGAAACATTTCCAAGTCAGAATTTCAATCACTTAGTGTTCATAATTATTTTACAAGACTGTAATTCCTATGGTGAACAATTGCATTTGCACTTAACAAAATATTTGCTCTTACCATTTGGAATATGAAATTGTGGAGTTACCATATCAATATCTGCCATGATATACTTCTGTGCAATGATTGTAAGGCTTCAAAAGTTTATATACATATCTCAGATCTGAGGAGTTTCCATGGTCTAAATATACATATATTTGTAATGAATGATATTTGGTATAAAAGATAAATCATTATAGTTTGACACCATAACATTGTCAAACTAATCGCATAGATAAATTCCTATGAGTATCATGACAATTGTTTGACAAAATGCCAAGAGAGACAACAGTCCACCACATGATGATAGAGAAGCAAGAGAAATTTTAAGAGGTATTGCAGAAGGACAGCAGCAGGTAACAAATATTTTACAACTTACAACAGCCATTCAACAAATGAACATAGGCCCTAGGAGATGTAAGTGTATTTGGTACACCATGATGATGGAAGTGTAGTCAATACACCACGTGTGGAGAGGACTCCTACACACACTATAGATAGACCATTGCAGCCTACTTTCTTGCCCAGAAATGAAGCAAAAGAGGAGGTTGTTGATGTGGTGAAGAAAACACACACGCACTTATACTAAGAGGGACGGTGAATCAGTATAAGACCAACTTTTTCAATTTTTAACTTTAGCAATCATAAAGCAACAATCAGAATATCCACACAAGTAAGATCTAGCAAATTAGAACGCAAGATGCACACACGATTTTACGTGGAAACCCTTGCAGGAGAAAACCACAGTAAAATATTGCTTTTATAGAAATCTTCTTACAACTTCATAGGCACCAACCCACAGGAGACACCAATCCCCTTCACTGAACACCAACTCAGCAAGAGACTCCAATCTCTTCAGTAAGAGGCTCCAACCTCTTGAAGTAGAACGCACCAACCTTCCAAGGTAAAGTGATTGTGATATAGTTGGATCTACCCTAGATCCCTTCAAGGCCTTCAACAAAATCTGCCCTTAACTTGCCTCGAACAGCTCCTCTTAAAACTCCACCCAGATCTGAAATATGATCTTCTATATAAGCTCACAAATCTGCAATAGCTTCTGCTCTTAACCCCCTACTCAGATCTGCAATATGGTCTTCAAAAGGTGCTTCCAAATCTGAAGTATAACTTGACGAAAAAATCTGCACTATATCTGTTCAAGAATAAGTCTGATTTCTGCCCTTAAATTTTCTTCTTTTTCTACGCTAAATCTGCTTCTTTTGATAGAAAAATATTCAATGAATTGATGGTTAAATGGAGTGCCAAAAGACTACTTTAAATACCTCTCACATACACCTTTTCCCAAACAACACACCTCTTTATACAGGTTGGCCAGCACTTACGATATTATTTTATTTTATTTTATTCAAAAAACCCTGCACAAGGTGAGCACTAGGCTCAAGGGGATCGGCCCTATTTTAAGGGGTTCCAAAAAATAATTAAAAAATATTTTAATTACCCTTGACAAGGGGGTTCGGCCCTATTTTAGGGGGCTCCAAAAAATAATTAAAAAATATTTTAATTACCCTTGACAAGGGGCAGCTCCAAGAGGGAGATTTTTCAAAAAATAAAAATCCCTTAGATAGGTCACCTTTATCATGGATGCCATAATTTATTATTTGTCCAATTTAGAAAATAAATTGCCTTCCCCTTCAATTACGAAATCTCGATCTTGGCGCCATAGATTTGGCACACAATAAATCACATGCCACCTATTGGCCCTTTGACATCAACGACAAAAAATCCAACATGTGGATGATGAGGCAACATTTACAAATAATGTCATGACTATGCATGATGAGTGGAATACACTTCCCCAACATGTCAAGGATGTTTTACCCTTCCCTTGGTATATGGGACAGCGAAGAGATAGTAGAAGAACCAGGCAAGAACGAAGACCAAGGCAACAAAACGGGAACTCAAACAAGCCACAAGCAATCTCACCCTACCTACATTTCATGGTAGTGGAAGGACCAGCACTAGATCTTGGATTCACAAGTTAGAAACCTTCTTCACACTTACACCAATGCAAGAGAATGAAGCAATTAAATTTGCAACCATGCACCTTGAGGGCATTGCATATGATTGGTGGCACCATGATATGGTCACACAAAACCATGGACTGATTCACTCTTATGACGAGTTTAGCAACAAAATGATTGCTCGGTATGACCAAAAGGATGTGGAGGTGTAATATAGAGAGCTAGCACAATTGAGATAGAGTGGGCATGTGGATTCATACATTAATGAGTTTCAAAAGATTTCTATTATGGTTCCTGATATGACTGAAAAAAGGGTGGTAATGTTATTTATTGAAGGATTGAATGATAGGACAAGAGATTTAGTCAAGGCACTAAGGCCTAGGACTCTTCATGATACTATCCAGTTGGCACTTGATCTTAATACATCTCCACCCACATGTCAGCCACAAAGGAAGAAATTCAAGGATAATAAATCTGAACACAAACCACATGAGAAAAAGTAATGAGCCTAACCCAACTGAATCAAAAACTCTTCATTTGTTGCCCTTGTAATTTTGTCAAACAGTTTGTAGACGATGTGGTAACTAGCTGTTTGTTGTTTCAGTCTGCTGCCTTGTGTGTTTATGAGCATAAAAATGGTACAACTAGACTAGAAATAAATACTAAATGATCACAGCATGAACTAATCATGAAATGCAATTGTTTTTGTGCTTTTCAAATGCAATAGATGACTTAAGTAAGTAAAAATTAACACCTACAGCCAATCGACATTTTGTCAAACAACTAGCATGCAAACTATGAGATGACTATGAATGAATATTGCAAGAATATTAACCCAGCAACTTATCACTCCATTGATTGAATGCAAATCAAATGTACATGCCACTATGCCAAGACTCTTGGCTTACAATGTAAAACTAATGCAAATGACAAATTTGAAGAACCTGGAAATATGGTGGCTGACTTGACAAATGATTCGATTCTCCCAAATGCCAATAGATATTCCTTCAAGCAAGTGGTGCTTATGCTTCTTATGCCTTGGCAATGCTTCCTGATTTTTGTTTGAATTTATTTCTCCTCCTAGCTCAAAATCACACCTCCTAGCTGGCCGCCCCTCACTTATGATCAGATCTCTATAACAAATTATATCTGCCACAAATCTCCTTCAAAATGCCTGCAATATAATCTCCACCCCTCCTAGAATGTAGAACTTCAACCCTCTTGAAGAATCCATGCCCAAAAGAGGAGATATGAGCCAAATCGTGGTTTCCCTAGCTGGCTGGGAATGACTGAAAAAGTCTGATATAAAAATCAGATTACTCTAAATGCAAACCGACCCCTTTGAATGCAATTACTTGACGAAGACCTTGATGCCAAAATGCCTCCAAAATTATCACCAAATCAATCTAACCAAAATTGGCCAAAGGCCACAAATTTTGCACAATGAGAAGTCTGAAGTAACCTCTCCAATGGCTGCAACCCTTCAGAAGATATTTCACTTCCTCAGTTATGCTATCAATGCGAGTTTTCGTTCCCAAAGACGATGAACTGCAGAAATCCTAGCTCCACAAGTGCTCATAGAATTGTTGATGTCAAATATTGGATGATTTACAATGGCAACCCGCACCCTCTTTTATACTTTTCTTTTCCCTCATTTGGGAAGCTTCTAGAAGCTCATAATATTTTATTATTATCTTCCCTTTTTTATATTTTATATTTGCACTTTATAATAAGATAAATGAATTATAACATAAAGTACAAATATAACATCAGTTTATAACATGAGGTTTCTAAAATTAGAAACATTTTAATATATCATTAGAAAACCTCTAGAAGAATAAGGAAACTCCAAAAAGAAGCCAATTGCCATCTAGGTAACTATCGGGAAGACCCTCTAACCATGCCCTATTAGCCTACGAGGGCCACTATTAGGCTAATCATGCAGATATGTCAATGTCTAGCTAGAAGGGGACATTACAGTCCGCCCCTCTTGAAATTGCTTGTCCGCAAGCAATCTCAAATCTGGATGCTATAGAATCTCCTTGCTCTCCGAAGTAGCATCCTCAACTGGCAAGTCTCTCCATTTGATCAAATATTCTCTAATAATCCGGCGGCGCAGATGTCTCTCCCTAACATCCAAAATAGCCTCGGGCACCAAAATCAACTTCCCCTCGTCATCCAAGGGTGGTAAGGTCATGTAAGGAACCACACGATGTCCTAACGCCTTTTTGAGGCGTGACACACATGAAACACATTGTGTACTCTGCAATCTACTAGCAACTCCAACTCGTAAGCCACCTCTCCCACTCTCTTGATAATCCTGAATGGTCCATAGTAACGTGGCTTAAGTTTTTCTGCCCCACTCCTATTAAGAGAGGACTATTTGTACGACTGCAACATCAAGTACACCATATCTCCAACCTCGAAGGAGCGCTTGACCCTCTTCTGATCTACATACTATTTTTGTTGGTTTTGTGCCTTCTGTATATTCTCTCGTAGAGCCCTCATAATATCCTGATTGTCTTCTAATAGATTCCTAGCACTAGGCACACGACTGTCACTCAACAAAAGATCCAGAAAGCTCTGCGCATCATGCCCATACAAAGCCATGAATGGTGTAATCTGAATAGAGAGATGGTAAGTGGTATTGTAACAATACTCAGATAGATATAACCATTTGACCCAACCCTTCTGCTGCCTTGCTATGTAATTCCCGAGGTACCCTTCCACCCATTTGTTCACTATCTCTGTTTGTCCATCTGTCTGCGGGTGGTAGCTAGTACTCGGAGTGAGCTCCGTCCCACATAGCCTGAATAACTCCTACCAAAAGTGGCTCATAAACTGGCTATCTCTATCACTGACGATGCTTCGAGGCAACCCATGCAACCTGAATACCTCCTGGAAAAATAGCTCTGCTACCTGGGTAGCTGAATATGTAGATGTGATCGGAAAGAAGTGAGCATACTTAGTCAAACGATCTACAACCACATAAATACAATCCCAACCTTGGGCTCTCGGCAAACTAGTAATGAAATCCATCGACAAACACTCCCATTTCCTATCAAGAATCGGAAGTGGCTGAAGTAAGCCCGCAGGGTGTGTGTGCTCCTATTTATTCTGCTGACAAACAGGACATTCTCTGACATATCGTAGAACATCTTATTTAAGGCCCTTCCAGGTGAATCTCTCTCATATCTGTTTGTAGGTCTTGAAATATCCGGGATGTCCTACCATGGGTGCATCATGAAAGGTCCTCAAAATTGTGTTCTTCATCTCCGATCCTGGGGTCAAATAGATTCTCCCCTTGTAAATGATGAGATCATTTACTCATCATTTACAACTGTGTATCTGTCATCCTGTACTGACCCCTCAACAATTCCAAAAGCCCAACTGTCCTCGGCATACTCTGCCACTATCAAATGCCTCCGATCCTCTGCAATTCCAGCCATGGAGCTCAAGTGAGGGCGACGACATAAAGCATTAGCAACTACATTTTGTGTTCCTTTGACAAAGGAAATGTCAAAGTCATATGATTACAGCTTGCTCACCCACTTCTGTTGGCGATCATTAAGGTCCTGTTGCCCCAAGAAATGTCTCAAGTTGTTATGGTTTGTCTTCACAACAAATTTACTGCCCACCAAACACTTCCTGAACTTGACCAATGCATGCATAATGGCCAACATCTCCTTATCATATATGTTGTAACCCCTCTCTGGACCACGGACCTTCCGACTCTCAAAAGCAATCGGATGTTTGTCCTGCATGAGGATGGCACCTATTCCCTCGCCTGAAGCATCACACTGTAGCTCAAAGGGTTTTGAAAAATCTGGCAATGCAAGCATTGGGGAAGAAGTCATGATTATTTTGAACATCTCAAAGCAATCCTGCGCCTCCGGAGTCCAAACGAATGCCCTTTCCTTTGTCAAGTTTGTGAGTGGTGCTGCATGCAGTGAATACCCATTAACATATCTGCGGTAGAAGCCGCATAATCCCAAAAACCCTTTAAGCTGAGTGAGGTTCTCTAGTGTAGGCCACTCGACGATAGCCTTGATCTTCTCAGGATCCATACGTACTCCCACTGCACTGATGATGTGGCCAAGATACAATAATTCTGTCATACCCAAGTCACATTTGGATTCCTTGGCATACAAGGACTCCTCTCCAAGAATACCCAAGACTGTGTCAAGATGAGCAATGTGATCCTCCCATGTTTTACTGTACACCAAGATATCATCAAAGAATACAAGCACAAACCGCCACAACTGTGAATGGAAAACCCTATTCATCGTGGACTGAAATGTCGCAGGTGCATTGGTTAGCCCAATCGGCATAACCACAAACTCAAAATGCCCACAATGACACCTGAAGGTTGTCTTTTCAATGTTCTGCTCCCTGACCCGAATTTGATGATACCCCGATCTCAAGTCTATATTTGAAAAATATTGGGCACCATGAAGCTCGTCTATCAGCTCATCAATCTGGGGTATGGGATATCTATTTTTGATAGTCCTCTTATTCGACAACCTGTAGTCTATACACATTCGCAAAGTACCATCCTTTTTTTTGACCAAAACCACGGATGATGCAAAAGGTGACTTACTAGGTCTAATGTGCCCCATTGCAAGCAACTCCTTAATTGTTTTATCAATTTCATCCTTGAGTCGCTTGGGATGCCTGTAGCGAGTGACTATCACGGGCTTGGCGCCTTCCTCTAACTCAATGATATGCTCAATCCCTCTACCTGGAGGTCTACCTGGAGGAATTTCACTTAATACCTTCGTGTGCTTAATCCTCAACTCTTGAATGTCTAGATGGTATTCTGACTCATGTTGCTCTCCTTGTGTAGGCATCAACACACATTTTGCTGCCCACTCAATCATATCATGTCTCCTAAGCCTTTCCATCCTCATGAATGAGATCATCCTGAAACTAGAATCTCGGATGGCCTTAAGGATATGAGTTTTCCCATCCACTTGGAATGTCATCTCCATCTCCTTGAGGTCAAGGGTGAATTTCCCAATATCATGCAATCATCTCCTGCCAAGAACCATATTTGTATCTCACATATTCACCACATAGAAATCAGTCTTGAACTCATAATTGTTCAAGCGCATAGGTAAATTTGGGATCATCCTTTCGCATTTGAGGGTGTATCCATCTGCAACCTTAACTCTGATCCCCTCAAATTCTTTTGTATTGATTCCACACCTCTCAACCAATCTGGCATCAATAAAATTATGTTTAGCTCCAATGTCAAGAAGAGTGATAATTTTCTGCCCTGCTAAAACTCCACGCAGCCTAAATGATCCCTCATGTTGGATGCTAGTAAGGTGTGCATCATGTCGCCTTGCTGCCATTTCATGTTCCCCATCACTTTTAGGCTTCACTTCATCATGATCAGCACCTAAATCCTCTGAATCTGATTGCTAGTCTGATTTCTCAGACTCAGAATCCTCAAAGTATGCCCACATTGCTTTATTAGCTTTGCCCTTAGGTCTCAAGGGACAATCATGGTTTGCATCGTAGGGTCCCTTGCAGCAAAAACACAACTTTTTTTTGCGCAAATCATTGAGTGTATCGCGATCAAGAGGTGCTGCTGATTTGCCCTTAAACTCTGGTTTGTTCTTCTTCTTAGAGAAAGATTTGCTGTCCCGATATGAAGAAAATCCTTTTGATGAGAACTCGCTTTGTGGGGCTGCAAGTTCCATGCTTCTAGCCTTTTTCATTGCCTCCTACAGTGTTGGCGAATCAAAGGCTTTTAACCAACCCTTCAATGGTTCCATTAATCCTTCAGTGAACAAAACTACCAACCTTCATTCATTGATATTGGGTACCATCACTGACAACCTCTGAAAATCTACGACATATGCTTCTAATGTTCCATGTTGCTTCAATTGTGCTAGCTCCCTGAATGTCACCTCAGGATCCTTGCTATCAAATCTCTTGCTATCAAATCTCTCTATCAGTCTATTAGTGAACTCCTCATAAGTATTGACAAGGTTATGGCCAAGAGTGACCAAACCATGGTACCACCATTTGTGAGCAACTTCCTCCAAATGTAGTGTGGCAAATTTGATGGCATCTTCTTCGGGCATTGGTCTCAAGGAGAGGTAGTTATCTAGCTTTTGCACCCAAGACCTAGTTGTACATTCACCGCTTCCATCAAAATGAGTTAATGTCACCTTCCCAAGAGCCTACTGAAAATCAGTTCTAGGAGCTATAGGAGGACGATGATCATTCCTCCCACCATTTCTTTTATTCCTTTGATTCATGTATTGATCAAAGGTCTACTGTTCTTTGAGATCAGGAGGTAATGTAGAATATTCCATGTATGCTTGTTTGGCATCGTCTGCAAAAGGTGCTGCAACTTCCACTTGTTCTTCTTCCCTCGGTGTGAAAGTAGGGAAGAGAGGTCTAGAGGTTGATCCTCTAGTATTAGTTGCTCTATCTCTCCCACTGACCTTTGTATTATTGCCGTTAATACCACTATTCTCTCCTGTATGATTGTTTTGAAAGTGATTTTGATTCGGAATTGCTTGCTGGTCCATTCTTGCTAGCAAGCGTGACATCATTTCAATCATCACATCAAACTTCTTTTCAATCCGTGCTTCTCTTTCATCTGTATTCTGCCTATTACTATTTGACATGTTTTCAATTGTTTATTCAAGCCCTTCAACTGCTTTGTCTGTCTGCCTTAAAGCCTCTGACAATGTGTCTGTTTCTGGTACTAGTGGGGTTTAATAGTGTTGTCTTCTTTGTTCCCTATTATAATATCTGATATCTCTTTCACTCATCAAGCACAGGATGGCAAAATCTTGGCTCTGATACCACTGTAATGAGCCTAACACAACTGACTCAAAAACTCTTCAGTTGCTGCCCTTGTAATTTTGTCAAACAATTTGTAGACGAAGTGGTAACTAGCTGTTTGTTGTTTCAGTCTGCTGCCTTGTGTGTTTATGAGCATAAAAATGGTACAACTAGACTAGAAATAAATACTAAATGATCACAGAAAGAACTAATCATGAAATGCAATTGTTTTTGTGCTTTTCAAATGCAATAGATGACTTAAGTAAAAATTAACACCTACAGCCAATCGACATTTCGTCAAACAATTGGCATGCAAACTATGAGATGACTATGAATGAATATTGCAAGAATATTAACCCCACTCCATTGATTGAATGCAAATCAAATGTACATGCCACTATGCCAAGACTCTTGACTTACAATGTAAAACTAATGCAAATGACAAATTTGAAGAACCTAGAAATATGGTGGCTGACTTGACAAATGATTTGATTCTCCCAAATGCCAATAGATATTCCTTCAAGCAAGTGGTGCTTATGCTTCTTATGCCTTAGCAATGCTTCCTGATTTTTGTTTGAATTTATTTCTCCTCCTAACTCAAAATCGCACCTCCTAGCTGGCCGCCCCTGTCACTTTGATCAGATCTCTGTAACAAATTATATCTGCCACAAATCTCCTTCAAAATGCCTGCAATATAATCTCCACCCCTCCTAGAATGTAGAACTTCAACCCTCTTGACGAATCGATGCCCAAAAGAGGAGACATGAGCCAAATCGTGGTTTTCCTAGCTGGCTGGGAATGACTGAAAAAGTCTGATATAAAAATCAGATTACTCTAAATGCAAACCAACCCCTTTGAATGCAATTATTTGACGAAGACCTTGATGCCAAAATGCCTCCACAATTATCACCAAATCGATCTAACCAAAATTGGCCAAAGGCCACAAATTTTGCACAATGAGAAGTCTGAAGTAACCTTTCCAATAGTTGCAACCCTTCAGAAGATATTTCACTTCCTCAGTTATGCTATCAATGGGAGTCTTCGTTCCCAAAGACGATGTACTGCAGAAATCCTAGCTCCACAAGTGCTCATAAAATTATAGATGTCAAATGCTGGATGATTTACAATGGCAGCCCACACCCTCTTTTATACTTTTCCTTTCCCTCATTTGGGAAGCTTCTAGAAGCTCATAATATTTTATTATTATCTTCCCGTTTTTATATTTTATATTTGCACTTTATAATAAGATAAATGAATTATAACATAAAGTACAAATATAACATCACTTTATAACATGAGGTTTCTAAAATTAGAAACATTTTAATAAATCATTAGAAAACCTTCGGAAGAATAAGGAAACTCCAAAAAGAAGCCAATCGCCATCTGGGTAACTGTCGGGAAGACCCTCTAACCATGCCCTATTAGCCTACGAGGGCGACTAATAGGCTAATCATGCAGATATGTCAATGTCTAGCTAGAAGGGGACATTACAAAGAACACCCAATCAGCCTAAGCCTACGCAGCCTAAGTTGGAATTTGAAACAAGGAACGAATTGTGTAGGAAAAAGTTATGCTTCACGTGCAAGGAACCGTAGCAACCCGATCATAGGTGCCTTGAAATAGGCAAAGCGCACTACATAGAGGTCATCTCATATAATGATGAGTAAATTGTAGACACGAATTCGGAATGCGATCATGAGGAGCGGCCACAAGAGCACAATGATGCTCATATAGGAGGTGTGGCGCGTGGAGCTATTGCCTCATTATCCGGAGTTCCTAAGTACCACCATTTTAGAGTGAGGAGTCGTGTGGACAACGGATTACTTATTTGGTGGACAATGAGGCAACTCATAATTTTATTGATGAGGGTCTAGTAGTGAAGAGAGGATTGCAGGTGGAGGACTTTTCAGGATTCAGTGTCATGATGGTTGATGGTTTCAAAATGAATTACACTAGAAAGGTACCACAGTTGAGCATCCAGTTGAGTGACTATATAGTCATTGATGACTTCTACGTGATTGGGATCAATGAGACCGATGTTGCCCTGGGGATTCAGTGGTTGCATTCACTTGGCAAGTACAGTCAAGATTTTCAGACAATGGAGTTGGAGTTTATGTCGGAAGGGAAGAGGATTGTGTTGAGAGCCTTGGTGGATTGTGTGCCAAAGGTAGTGACAGCAACAAGACTGGAGGCTTTGTTTGGGTGCAGCAAGGATGCAAGGGCAGTTCTATACTTTATGTCTTCCAAATTTTCTTCCAAGGATGAAAGGAAATACCAGGTGGATGACCCATGTGACAGTCGGTATCTTATTGATAATTCAGAGATAACACGCATGTATGGGGTAACATTTGGGAATCCAAGGCACACGCACAGCATGGCATTTTAGGAGGGGATTATTATTCCTTTACTATTGAGGTCAGCATTTCTCATCACATTGGAAAGACTCAAGGTATGCAAAGATTTTGTTATCTTGGGGTTGACGAGATCTTTGTGTTTTCATTGGAGATGTTTATTTGAGGAATTTAGGAATGAGACACTGAAGAATTCCTACCTTGAGCCAATTGTTCTTCTATCATTTCTAATCAGTGCTCAAGTATACCATACCCCTAATTTGCTAAATAGGCAAAATTCCATCAACTTGCAGCAGGTGAGAATTTTTAGATGTGGTTCAGGGCTATAAATCTCACACATGGTTGTATGGTGGCTATCGAATAATGCTAAGCATAAAATTTTCAGTTTTAGCATTGATGAATGCAATTGGTCACTTGGGGTTGTGTGCACAGAATCATCATTTCAGTACGTGGAGTTTGAGTGACATTGCTTTTGAGGTTCTAGATCCACGGATTTCCATGATTATTAGTTTGCTTCACAGGGTACTACACGGAGATAGACTTGCAAATTTGGGTTGTATCAGACTAGCGCAGCAGTCTTCTTCGAAGACTAAGGTATGTGTTGGTGAGTTTGCTGATTACATGTTGAGGATTATTGCGCTACAATCCAGGAGAGATAAGGAGATATTATTTGTAGATTTCTTGTAGCATAGCATTTCAGATAGCAGAGTTTGCAGATTTTTGAGGTTGATATCGAAGCCTGGAAGTTGGTGTTGGGCATTCAAGTATCAATTGGTTGGGACAAGCAATCTTCGAGAAGGGAGGACTGTAATGTCCCCAATTCCCGAGTACCCACCTAGGGCATAATTTAATTAATTATATATTAAATTGTCCTTAAATAATATTTTGGACATTAATATTTAATTATTTATTTATTTATTTAAGTAACCTTATTAAAGAGAAAATATTAAATAAGTTACTTTAATGCAGTAAAATATTTAATATTAAAATATTAAAAGGTGATGGGTTAAAAAAGGTTGAAAAATGTATTCATTGGACTATCTTTTCGAAAGTTATTATCGTGAGAAGATTTCAGAGCTTAACTTTCAAGAACCTCAACGACGGAAAACCTTTAGCAAGTGGATTGTATGAAAACCTAGTCCATCTATTGCATGGATTCATGGAAGAATTCACAATTGATCCTCAATGAACAGATGAACCAAAGTTCGAAAATTGTGATGTTTTTCAAAGACAAATTTCAGATAAGTTAATTTAATTTCAGGGTTTGAAGGGTTTAATATTTGCAAATAGGAAAGATGGATCAGTAATAAAATATTTATTTTTTTAGAGATAAGTTCGATAATATTTGCAAGAGTTTGAATGGATTATATCTAATCCCTGAGTTTGCATAGGCAATATTTCATTTCATTATCAATATTGCAGACCCCTTAAT
This sequence comes from Sequoiadendron giganteum, assembly GCA_007115665.2. Taxonomy (NCBI): domain Eukaryota; kingdom Viridiplantae; phylum Streptophyta; class Pinopsida; order Cupressales; family Cupressaceae; genus Sequoiadendron; species Sequoiadendron giganteum. The sequence goes on from CM021100.1 coordinate 724,015,238, forward strand.
CTGAATGTTAGTTGTACCAATTTCTAAAAGGAGGCCGGGTTTATTGAGATTAATGAAGGTCGAAGCAGCGAATATTCATCAACTGCCAATCCTCCAATTTGAATAAGACAAAGAGTACAAGCATTTAAATTGGGAAGTTGATTATTATTGAAGGATCCAATAATAAATTAGAGGTGCGATTATTATTTCAGATAAGACAAATTCAGAATACCGCCATTATGGTCTAAGGAATTTAATATTATATGAGGCATTAGGTATGACAACGATGCAGGAAAAGACAAATCTAAGCGTTGCCTTTGTCCTGTTGCTGATATAGGGAAAAATATTGAGTGGACACCGAACATGGAGGTTTCATTTTGGAAGTATTTGATAGCTATGCAACTGCCACTTTAATATTTCTAAGACTATAGCGACCATATTAATAAGTTCATGCCAATTTAGAGAGCCAGAGGTCAAAATTTGAAGTCAAATGCTTGGCAAAAGGGAAGTCGCATTTTTATAATCACCATCAAATCTTTTAAAAGCGACTGCTAAACAATTCATGGAGTCCATGAATAATTATCCCTATCTATTTATGTCCGTATCAGGATCATCGTGACTTGGCAGAATTAAAAAGTTAACTTAGTGCACATACTAACATCATTAAGAGACTTTGGGAACAATTTGTATTCCAGTGTGGGGGACTCGTGAAACATTTCAAAGCCAGAATTTCAATCACTTAGTGTTCATAATTATTTTACAGGACTGTGTAATTCCTATGGTGAACCGTTACATTTGCACTTAATAAAATATTTACTCTTACCATTTGGAATACCAAATTGTGGAGTTACCATATATTTTCCATCATATACTTCTATGTAATGATTGTAAGGCTTCAAAAGTTTATATACATATCTCAGATCTGAGGAGTTTCCATGGTTTGAATATACATAATACATATATTTGTAATGAATAATATTTGGTATAAGAGATAAATCATTATAGTTTGACACCATAACATTATCAAACTAATCAAACAGATAAATTCTTGTGAGTATCATGACAATTGTTTGACAAAATGCCAATGTGTGAAACTGAAAATTCATAAGAATATCATTCAGTTCCAAGTGGAATTTTACAAACACCTATTTTGCAGAAGTTTGAATGTTCTCTCGTATATACTGCCAAATACAAGTCTTCAATCAAAACTATAGTGCGCTAGGACAATTTTTTTTGGAGTTTTGATAATTGTTTGATGGAATGCCAATGTAATGTCCCCTTTGCACATGTAAGCACCAGTCAAGAATCCTTAGCATATTTAATTCTCGTAGGCTAATTTGAAGGGAAACAGGAATAATTCATTAATTTAATTAAAATAATTCATTAATTAAATTAAGTTTTCCAAAGTTTGGCCAACTTACATTTAAATAATTATTTTATTTTAATAAAGTTTGACAATTAAATTTTAAAAATGACTTTATGGGGACCCAAATATAAAAGTTAAATTATTAAGTTACTTAAGTTGGGAAAAGGAACAATATTTTATTATTTTTGGAAAAAGTATACAGAAGAGAATCGTGAAGGAAAAATTTGTTCTTCGCATTTTCATTTTAAAACTTCAGTTTGCAGAGTGAGCAACTATTCATCTTCTGCCCTAGAATGAAAACCCTGCAATGAAATTGGTTTCAAGGACAAAGACCCTCTTGGCCAATTTATAGGAGTATGCAAAGAAGAAATTTATTGAAGATTTGCAAGAAAACAATAATTTTCTTTTGCTAAGGAGACGACTTTTCAAATTATTTTGCACCTTTTAAAAACATCTTTTGATACCCAACTCGGGCACACCATCTAGGAGTCAGCACATAAAATTAATTTAAATTTCTTTTTGTTTATTTTTGTTTTGGGCGCCACACGAGGGAGTCGGCCCTATAATTTAAAATAATATTTTAATTCAAATTTTCTAAGGGAGTCGACCTCATAGAATAAATAAAATTTGTTTATTAATGCTTCATTATTAAGAAAATACTTTGTCATCTTCAATCTTCTTCAGCAATAGCATTTTATGTTGTTTGACATCAATGACAAATAATCTAACAATCTCCCACTTTGTCATTGATGGCAACCTACTACTCCAAGTCATTGCTCCCCCTATCCTATTGCTCCCCATGTCCTACTGCTCCCCCTATCTCATTACTTCTCCCCCTTCGACGTCAATGGCAAAGGAGTCCATCAATAAACTCCCCCCAAGAAGAACATCCATTTACTAACTACCTGAAGGTGAGAGCACCCCCAACTTTGGCCTTAATGACTCGAAAATCTCCTTTGGAAGTGGCTTGGTGAAAATATCTGCAATTTGTTCTTGGGTAGCAACATATTCCATTTTGACTTGTTGATCAGCTACTTATTCCCGTAGGAAATGATACTTGATGGGAATATGTTTGGTCCTAGAGTGTATAACTGGATTCTTGAGATATTAATTGCACTTGTATTGTCACAAAATATAGAAATTGGATCCTTATATTCAACCTTAATGTCCTTCAACGTTTGCTTCATCCAGAGAACCTATGTGCAACAAGTTGTTACTGCAATATATTACACTTTTGCTATGGATAGTGATACCGATGGCTGCTTCTTACTCGTCCAAGATACCAAATTCTTACCAAAGAAGAATGCTCCTCCACTAAAACTTTTTCTATCATCTACACTACCAACCTTATCTGCATCTGGGTATGTTGTTAAAGTGAAGTCCTTACTTCTTGGATACCATAAACCAAAGTCCAATGTACCTTTCAAATATTTGAAAATCCTTTTAACTGCTTGTATATGAGTTTCCTTGGGTGCAGCTTGAAATCTTACAACGATGCCCATTGCCTGCATAATATCTGGTCATGAAGCTGTAACATAAAGGAGACTTCCAATCATTGATCTATAGACTAACTAATTTGCATCAGGAGACTCATCATCTTTACTAAGCTTGCTACCTGTAACCATGGTTGTACTGACTAGGTTGCATTCCTCCATTCTAAACTTTTTTAGCATCTCTTCAATATATTTGGTTTGAGAGATGAAGATTCCTTCTTTTGTCTGAGAGATTTATAATCCTAGAAAGAAAGACAACTCCCCAAGCATGGACATTTCAAATTCTTTCTATATGTCCTGAGAAAATCCTTGACACATCTTATCATTGCTTCCTCCAAAAATGATGTCATCTACATATACC
>CM021100.1:724618536-724802058 GCA_007115665.2 Sequoiadendron giganteum
CAAGCTATAAATTTTTCCAAAAGAAAATTTTATGGATCACTCCAACAATAAAGAAACTAGGTTGGATTCTCCTATGCTCAGATTTTAATAATCTACATGTTAAGAGGCATTTGTCTACAAAATTTATAAACATGAAGAAATGAGATCAATAGAGCCTCTTACCTAATATGAATCCATGGATTTATGCTCATTCCATGTAGAAACTATAGGGTTAACGGAGGCAACCAACTGCAAAACTTGCTTAGTGAGACTAAAAATGTAACTCATTACATGTTGGTACCATTCATTTGAGTTGACATGATCTAGAGAGGCTCTTACGAGGCATGATTTAATAGATGGTTGTGAAATCTTTGTTGACGAACTAGATTTCCACTAGGATCTAGTGCTGCCATATAATTGACAATATCTTTTGCACTTGCTTCTCTATTACTATTTTCCACCTAAAATACACTGTCAATTTCAACATATAGCCAATTCAATAAAAAATTGAAATAAATAACATAATGTAAATTGAACCAAAAATCCATACGCTTACTATGAATTTGTCCATTTTTGTGTGCAACTCACCTCAACCAAAAGTATATCCAACCCTCACATTATCTCTTGCTCTCTTGCCTCTATTACTCTTTGCCAAATATTCTTCAGAATGCATACTTTCTTTCAATTCCTCCCACTAGTTGGGAGATAGAGTGGAGTCTAACCTCTCTTTTCCCTCCATGATTGTTTTTTTTCAATTTTATCTAAAATTATTCATCAAAATTCTCATCTTTTTCTTGTAATATTTTCTAGAGATTTGTCCACCAATAGTCTCAAAAGAATTTTCTATTTTTGGTATAATATTTTCCAAAGTTCGTGGATCTTTCTCTACAAAACTTTATTTTCAAATATCCAATGGGCCCTACATCTTACACCCAACTCGATGGCCCACTTTGCAGCATTTGGCCCAAGAGGCTCACCATCTCTTGATACCTCAACCAAGAATGGATTCTTGCCTTCTAATTTTCTTTATTTTGCATTCCTCTCTATAAATTTGTACAAATCTTGACTCAATCTTTTTGTTTTGACAAAAGGAGACACATCTTCTATTAAATCACTACTATTATTTCTGGCTAATCCACTAGTTCCATCAAAAGTTCTAGATGCAACAGGTGTAGTTTGAGGCACAACATATGCAAGGGGTCTCGCTTTTTGACTCTCATTAACCAAAATTTCATGCTCCTTGGCCACATCAAGTGTGGAATGAGTAGGTAGATCAATATCTGTCTCCACAAATTTCACTTCAAACACATTCTTTAATGTTAATAAATCATTTGTAGACTTGTTATTCCTTTGCTCTGATGTTATTCAATAATCTCTCTTAGACTTTGTGCTAAGAGATCATCATGACATTACACAACACCATGTGCTATATCAGGTTGCACATCACCATGTGCTATATTAGGCTGCACATCACCATGTGCTATATCAAGTTGCACATCATCACAACTATTTTTTTCACCAACTACATTTGTTGAATCACAAATGTGTTGGCTTCTATGAGATGACAACACTGTATCTTTCCTTTCCTTTTGTTTTTTCTCCACATTTGATTTGCACTCTTTTTCTTGCCTATAAAACAAAAAGATTTCATATTATGTCTTATATACATAAAGCTCTTGCCTATAAAATTTCATTAAACACTATTAAAAAAATAATATAATACTTAGTGGATTTACAACCTACTTGTTTATCAAATGAAGACACGATAAATATTCATTATTCTTGGCCACTTTTTTCCTATAAAAGAGTTCATAATCTATCAGTGGAATTTTAGCATTACGATCACTATCATCTAATTTGTGCCTTATAGTCCTTTTCCTCATTTCTTGAAGTCCAAATAAACAATAATGTATAGATCAACAACGTGAATCAGTAAAACTTTATTGAGTTCATAAGTTAATAATTGTTGAGTTTCCAATCTGTTGATAACTACAAATGGAAACTTAAAATAGAATTCAGTTTACAATTTAAAAATAATTTGTTGTCAAAAACCAAGAAGATGTTTACAATTACAGGTATCAGAAATTTTTTCCTTAGGGATATATTCACAAGAAAAGAACTCATAAAAACATAACACAAGAAGGATGAAGGAAAAAAACACTCTAGTTCATCATGAGGTGTGTTAGAACCTTAAAAAAATTCCTAGTTCCATCATCACAATTAACCTTAAGCTCCATGACCTGAGCCTTGAACCTTATATTCCTTTTTATTTTTGACTGACCCTCCCCATTGTAAACAAACATATAATTTTTTTAGGTCTGACTAGCACTGAAAGACCTATACAAAGCTAAAAATTCATCATGTATACTTAAGAAAAAACATTTCTAGCTATTTTACATCCATAAGAGTCATTTATCGCAATCCCACAACATTAATTTGAACCCTTAGTGGGTTGGCGGTATATAACAGACAACACAAAAGTATTCACCACAATATTGTGGTGGTATTATAATAAAGGTGTGGTTGGGCAGTATACAAGAGCTTAATTACATTATAACCACATTACCACAACAAGGAAAAGTGAACAATGCAGTATAGCAGGGAACTACCTTCCACTCCTACAATGAAGGAGATAATAAAGAGCGGTAGTGCGGTAAGAGTCCCACTACCCTGTGATGAAGCATAAGGAAGCTTACGGTATAGCGGTATACACCCCGCTATCTCGCGATAGAGAAATATCAAGACAATGGTATAGTGGTAAGTTTGATAAATAAAAAAAGATTTATGACCTCGCTATTCCACACCAGTTAAAGAAAGAGGTGGTGGTGTTGTGGTACAAACTATCAGGGCATTATTACTAGTTGTGGTATTAAATGCATAACTCTTAACAACCCTCAAATCTTGTGAAAATCAATGGTACACATTCAAACTCAAAATATGAGCTGATCAGTGAATATTTGGCATAAGTTTGATACTAATTATGACATGACTAAACTCATAAGTCATTAAAATTGAGAAATCGACATTGTTTTGGCATTCATTCACAAAGATTATTGTGCGGGAAGCTAGGAGTTCAACATGGTGAAGTTTTGCAACTATCACATCCTAGGTAAGTACACTAAACTTACTGAAGCAACTTTACAAGCATATAATTGTTTGAAATCCTACATTTAAAAACTTAGAAATCTCTAGTAGAGGTTGAAAATAGATATCATGCCGCCTAAAAAGAAAGAACTTGAGACAAAGAAGGAAGAGCCTAAGGGTAAAAAGAGATCAACATTAGGTATCATGCCGCCTAAAAAGAAAGAACCTAAGACTAAGAAGGAAGAGCCTAAGGGTAAAAATAGATCATTACAATAATCTATCTTAGATATCTTGCCTAACTTGATTGAGAAAGGATACAAGAAGGTTTTTTATGATATAGATCATGGTTGTAGGGATTCCCTTATTCATGTTTCAGGGTGGGAATTGTTTTGGTATTTCTATGAAAAGAGGGAAGGGAGAATTCCAGTATCAAATCCGTGGACATTAGACTTAGCTAAGCTAATTTTCCTGAATGTCTTCATAGATGTGGAGTTCATTAGAGTTCTAGCCCAGAATTACCAACTTGCTACTAGGTCCATGAGGATAATAGATGGGTCACCGTTGGTAATATTAACAAAATCTGAAATCATTGAATGCTTCAATCTAAACAAACATTCCCTCACTAAGGTTGACTTGCAAAAGAGTGAGGAAGAATATACTAGGTTAAGGAGAACACACAAAAGTGATGAAATCCCCATATACATGAAAAGGGGTGTTAACAACAAGGTGATACCTATCTCCCCCTCTACCATCAAACTATTTGATGTATAAGATTTTTATATTTATTTAAAGAAAACCTACTTTTCTTTTTGTCAAGTACTTGGGATAGATGCACAAGAACAAATGACAGTTAGTTTGATTATGATGGATTGAGAATTTAGAACCCTAAGACAAACATTGAATATGAATTTGCCTCATATCTTGAGAAGGAATTGCATGAAGGCTTCCTGCAAGTCAAGGAGAATAGGGCCCCTATAACATTTAGGCAGTAGTCTTTACTGTGTCACTTGATATTGTACTAGAACAAGGATAGATGGACCAAAAGGATTTTTTTGGGTAAGGTTGATCAACAAGGTAACTTTCTGCCTATGCAATGATGGTGTTATACATGGGATAGCAGATGCCAGAACTCCAATTATGTGGTGTTCCATGATGACTTTGTGTACAGAGTTATGAGAGTTATTGGTCACTCATTGCCAAGATTACACACACCTATACTACAACTATTGAAGCCCTTCGCTTTGAAACTAGAACAAGTTCATACTCATAAGTTTGGTGATTGGTTTTCTTTGAAATATGCAACAATAGTCAGGATTTGTGGGTTCCCAAAGGCCCCACATATATTGCCAAAATTTGTTCCTCTTCAGCTAGCCTTTTTAGAATTTATGTGGTAGATGTTGTGGATGGAAAAGGATGTCATGCAAAAACAAAAGAAGGGTACATTTCTACCTAACTTGAAAACATGTGAAGAATTATCTATTAGATATGACACCCTTAAAGAATTACAACATTAACTTAAGAAAATAAATTCTTTGAGGCTTGGAAGTGAAAGGGTTTTTGACCTTGAGAACCATATGAATTTTATAAGATGAAACCTCCTCACAAAGGCCACAAGCACTCATCAAGTGGATTATGAAGAGGATGTGATTAGAAATTGCTTCACACACCAAGAGTTATATTAGAGGAAAATAAAATGGGAGACCATGATGAAGCTGTGGGAAGAAATGAAGAAGAAGAACAATGACTTCTTGGGGTATTTTGTAGAAGAAGATCCTCTTAAGAGGATAAATTTGATATTTGATAAGTTTAATGAAGTGTATGCAACTAATTTTATAGTAAAGGAGCAGAGGCCCAACAAATTATCTCCCAAAAGGCCATGTGGTATTGTAATTTCAAAGCCATCTCCTAACACTATTTCAGTATGCCATGTTTTTCAAGAATCACCTCCTCAACAACCAATTCCTAAGAATCAAAAGACACAAGAGCCACATAGATTGGTCTCCTATGCAATGAGTGAAGAAGTGGTAGATACAAAAGAAGTGACCGATATATTGATGATTTTGAAGGATGATGTTGAGGTAGCTAATCAACCAACCCATGAAACTAAAGCTCATAAACCAAAGGATAGAATTGATATCCATATGTAGGGAGAAAGGGAAATGCAGGATGATGAGAGGGAAATTGCAGCTCACAAATTTATTCAAGATGATAATTTCATTAAGACCCCTGAATTTAAGGATTTTTGGGTTAAAATGAAAATGAGAGAGTTTGAAGAAAGGGTAGAGACAAACAATATGGGTTCTGAAGAGTCTCAACAAAATCAAATTGTAGCCTAGAATTTTAATGAATTGAGAATTGATAATGTTGATATTATCCCACAAGAAGCTAGGGATATGGTTTTGAAGAGTAATATACTCATTATCCTAGGTATGGAACTAAAGAAGATATTCTTACTTGACCAAGTAAGAACACAAGAAGACCCAATGATTGCTGAATTTGATTCTAATGAGGGGATAAGTGGTATAGGGTACAACCCTAAGATTGAGACCTTGGCATTTTGGGCCAAGCAAAGAAATACACAAAAATCAAGGTTGTTAGATGTGGTACAAGAGATGAGAGGAATGAATATGGTAAAAAAATTGAAGGACACATCTCCTTTAGAAGTTGTAACCATGACAATGCACTCATCCATTTTCACTTGAGTTGTTGTTAAGGAAATGGAAAACAAATTGATAAAATATGAAAAGGAACATAAATTATTAAATGATGAGGTAAATAAACTGTTCATAGAAAATGTAAGACTGAAAGAGAAATTGAAAGGAGTAGGGCCCTCACAGAGTAAAGAAATAGTATTTTATCAATCTCTTAGTACCAAATCAACCAATATAGATAGTGCATCCTTTGAACAAATGAATGTACTAAGACAAGAGATCAAAGAGTTGAAAAAATCCAATAATGAAACCAAGGAGGGAGTGAGGGACTAGATCATCATCAATGTCTTGGAAATAATATTGGATCACAAGATCAAACTAATTGAGGATAAATTGGAAAGTGTGTATGATTGCTACACTTCATTATCCCAAGCAATTGACTAGATGAAAGCCCATGCACTTATACTAGATCCTATTTTCAAGAAGTGGCAACCAATTCATCATACCTTGGTGACTTTATGTAGGGTATTACAGAGAATTGTGGAAGCTCCTTCGGCGTTGAAGAAAACTAAGTAGATGGTTAAGATAGTTATAGATGAATCTCAATATATAAATGGAGAAGATCAGAAGATCAAAACAATGATGGAATTATTTCATACATTGAAGAAGTGGTTTGTGCCAAGGATATTATGACCAATTGAAAAATCTCAGTGAATGGAGAAAGGAATTTGGAAAAATTATTTCTGATTGCATTGATCATGTACAAAAGGATGGTGAATTGAATGTCCACAACCTCAATTTGATCATGGATGGAATAATAGCCTTTGATACCGAACATTTTAAATTCATTATAGATGGTAGAGGGTTACTCGACAACAGATGGAGGAATCACCTAACAAATATATCAAAGATTCAAGAATACAAATGGCCTCATGACTACACAATATACCGATGGGAGCAAAAGTATTTGGCTCCTATAGAAGAATAGGGCCTTGAAGATGTTGCAATAGAAGAACCGAGCCTTCAAACACTCTATAATGGAGAGGGGGACTTTTCCAGATCAGGATGATCACAAGTCTCTTATGTTGATTGACGAGCTACAAGTGTATTGTAAGTGTTGCGGGCTTCTAATCAATATTGTCTACTTTCTTTGTTTTTTCTTAATTATTTTTTAAGAAAAACTAATGTTTAGTTTATATGAAGCATGAATTTTGAAAATATGCCATATTTTTTAACGGTCTGAAGCTTGTTGCTTCTCTTATAAAAGAGAAACCAAGACCAAATTTTGATATCATCATCATAGGCATTTATAGAAACATATATGAGGAGACTTATGTTATATTATAATATCTATTTGAAGCAATCAATGGAGAAGAAGATTTAATCTAGTGCTTGAATTTTGGTCTCAATTATTTGTTGATAATACTATGTATGATTGTATGGTTTTCTCCAGTGTAATATTTCCTTATTATTCAAATTAAGTATATCAAGTATATGTTTAATTTTTCAATACACACTTGTTGTCATTGTGTGATTTATTTTAATTGGTTCCTTCAAGTAAGGATTAAATCCCTTTGAATAAATCACAGCCACTTGGAAGTCTTATTTGGATCAATAAGAAGAACCATATGATTGCATCATCGAACATCTATGCAAGCCATAGAATCTCATTGTGCCAAATAATTAGAGTTGCAGCCAGAAGTAAGACACATATATCACCCACATCTTGAATCCATTGCCCATAGGAATAGGCATTGATTTATTTAACTTAAAATATTATTTCACAACACCTCATTCAGATATTTCCAGTTTTTAGTGTCAGTCATACCTAAGAGATCATTTCTTTGTTTGTAATGAGGAGGCTTAGTTCACCTAATGTTAAGATATCTATATGTATTATTAAATCACAGATGTTCATTATTGATATTCAAATTTTTTATTGCATTGCATTGCACATATTTCAAACTCAAAGCATTACTTCACATTGCATAACTAATAACTAGATGGTGATAGATGAAAAAATGTGAAAAATTGTATAATAAGAGACATTTAAAAATAAATAAAAAATTGAAAGGAATTTCCATAGCAATAGAGTTATAGAGAGCGAATAAATTAGAGAGTTTAACTAATGAATTGTAAAAAATAGATTTTTGTAGTTTATATTCAAATTGTTGATTACATTGCATTGCACATCTTTCAAAATCAAAACATTACTTCACATTGCATAACTAATAACTAGATACTAATAGATGACAAAATTTCAATTACAATATAGTTTTTACAAATTCAACCTAAGTAGTTATGTAATTACTTCACATTGCATAACTAATAACTAGGAGCAGATGCCATGCATTTTCTTTTCATGGCATTCCATGAGACCACATTTATTTGAGGCATTTTTTCAAACATTTCACTACCTTGTTGCTATGGATAAAATCCTAAAAAAATCTCTTTGGAACAAGCTATAGATTCTTGGAAAAAATCTATCAAAGCATAATAGTAAGCAATAGCATAGACAAGGTAGTGAACTAGTTGAAAAACTTCCTCAAAGAAATGTGGTTTCATGGTGATAGAATTCCATGAAAATCCATAAAAATTCACTTGTCATGGCATTCATCATGGTATTCCATCACAATGAGACCATATTTATTTGAGGCATTTTTTCCAAAGTTCATTGTCTTGTCTATGCTATCACATTTTTCATACATGTCTACAAAACCGTTTTATCAAACAATTCATTGCCTTGCTACTATGGCTAAAATCCTAAAACAGGTGATTTCAAACAAGCTATGGATGCTCGGAAAAAATCTATCAAAGCATAATAGTAAGAAAAAAGATATGGTCTCATGTTTTTTTTTGGCACAAAAATCAACATGATTTTATTTGTAGGTTTTAAACACATTTTTTTTGGTAATTTTGATGTTTGAAATGGGGAAAAATATTTGTGGTCATTTTTGTGCATTTTTTAATTGTAGGATTCTCATAGTTAGTGAAAAAGGTAGTGTTCATGAAGGAATGGAAAATATGCATAGAGCCTTTGAATTATACCCGTACTGTGCAATGGCATTGAATCATTTAGAAAACCATTTTTTCTTCACAGGGTAGCATTTTCTTGTGGAACAATTGACTGAGACATCTCTTGTTCCAACTGACCACCCTCTCATAAAATCTCATTCATATTATAATCTTGCATGATCTTATCATAGGAAAGGTGATTATGACACCCCTAGCCACTACTATATGGCATCAGTCAAGGAAAGCCAAAGGCCACATGATTTTGTGGATAGGTTCAATTGAAGTTGGGAGATCTTAAGAGTTCTCTCTCAAATTTTGAAAAGGTTCTAGAGGTCCACCCTAAGAAATGTGAGAGCTTAACATTTGTAGGCCATATATATGCTCATCAAGGGCAGGAAGAGAAGGCATTGGAAATTTTAAGAAAGGAAACTCACATAGATCCACATTATTCCCATGCATTTATCAAGATGGGTGAGTTACTAATATTTTCAAACCCCGGTGCAACCATAAATTCTCTTAAGATGCCAAAGTCTCTTATGAAGAAGAGCAGAGAAGAAGTACCCATTGAATTGTTAAACAAAATTGGGGTTCTTCATTTTGAGTGTGATGAACTAGAGTTGGCTAAACAAACTTTTATGGAGGCATTAGGAAATGATGTTTTTCCTCTACATAAATCTTTGTGGTCAATTTTGTGCATTTTTTACTTGTAGGATTCTCATAGTTAGTAAAAAAGGTAGTTTTCATGAAGGAACAAAAAATATGCGTAGATCCTTTGAACTATACTCATACTATAGAATGGCATTGAATCATTTAGCAAACCATTTTTCTTCACATGGCAACATTTTCTTGTGGAACAGTTGACTGAGATAGCTCTTATTTCATTTAACCACCCTCTCATGAAATATCATTCATATTATAATCTTGCATAATATTATCATAGTAAAGGTGATTATGACACCATTGGCCGCTACTAGATGGCATCAATCAAGGAAAGCTAGAGGCCACAAGATTTTGTGGACAGGTTCAATTGAAGTTGGGAGATCTTAAGAGTTCTCTCTCAAAATTTGAAAAGGCTCTGGAGGTCCATCCTAAGAACTCTGAGAGCTTAAAAGATTTAGGCCATATATATGCTCAACAAGGGTAGGAATAGAAGGCTTTGGAAATTTTGAGAAAGGAAACTCGCATAGATCTGCGTGATGCCCATGCATTTATCAAGATGGGTGAGTTATTAATATCATCAGACCCTAGTGTAGCCTTAGATTCTCTTAAGAAAATAAAGTCTCTTCTAAATAAGAGTAGAGAAGAAGTACCCATTCAATTGTTAAAAAACATTGGGGTTCTTCATTTTGAGTGTGATGAACTAGAGTTGGCTCAACAAACTTTTATGGAGGCATTAGGAAATTGCATTTGGGTTGAATTCATAAATAAAAGCCCCAGTACCAATTCTGTTGTTTTTCCTATGCTCTTTAAGGATATGGAATTCTTTAATCGACTAGAAGGTGGTGTCTCACTTTAGTTACCATGGGATAAAGTCACAACACTATTTAATCTTGGTAGGTTGTTTTAACAACAACATGATACTGAAAAATAAAATCTTTTATACAGGATAATATTTTTCAAGTTTCCTAATTATGTGGATGCATATCTACGTCTTGTAGCCATGGCTCGGGCTCATAATGAGATCCAACTAAGCCAAGAATTCATTGAGGATGAAATTAAGGTGAATTAAAACCCATAAAATGCTTTATCTATGCTTGGAAAAATGGAACTAAAAATAGATGGCTGGCTTAAAGAAAAAGAAATAATTAAAGCTGCATAAAGTGAATTAGATGCAAAGAATTCTTATGTTGACATTTCAATTGGAAATTGGAATTATTTTGCAGTTTTTCAAAATGAGAGGAGGGATCCAAAGGTGGAGGCACATCTTGAGAAGGCTAGAGAACTGTATTGTAAAGTGTTGACACAGAGAACAGGAAATGTTTATGCTGCAAATGGGGCAACCATTATGCTAGTTGAAAGGGGTCAATTTGATATTGCAAAGGAGATTTTTACATAGGTACAAGATGTTGTAAGAATGAAGAAAGGATCGAAGGTGTTCTCATTGATGTCAACTGGTCAACTGGTTATCTACTAGTTGTTGTTGGCTTTATATGTTGAGGATATTAAGAAAATTGTATTAAAGAAAGATTACAGGTATTCAGTTGTTGCTCCGGTATTTTCCCCTATGTTCATGTGGTTGAAATATGTTAGTTATGGTTGTCGAAGGTTACTATATCCATATTTTGGGATGTTAGTTCATTGAGAAGTTTGAGTTGTGCTTACCAGTTGTGAACTATGTTTTTCTATGTTTTGGTTGAGGTTCGAGAGAAATGTTGTTGGTCCGAATTTCTCTTGGATGAATTATTTTGACTTGCGGTTCTATAGGTAAGATGTTTTGATTGCATTGAAGATATTTTTGGTTTTTGGAAGTTTTGAGCTTAATTGTTCTATGTGTTTTACACTGGTTTGGTTGACCGTGTGTTAAGCATTGTCTTCAAAGTTGATGAAGCATGTTGGATCTATTATGGGTTTTGGTGAAGTGTGTGTTTGGGTTTCCCTCATTCTAATTCCACCCTAGGATGTTTTGGCATCGACCTAATTTTAATTTGAAGTTGGATGGTCGAATTTGTATCTTTTCAAGGTTGGAGATTGTATAAATATAGGATGAGCGAGCAATGAAAAATTTACAAAAGAAAATAAGAAAGATAAGTGAAAGAGATGATGCAACTTTGATGCTATTCAAAAAGTGTCTATGAGTTATGTGTGTGGTAGATCAGTGCAAAAATTAATGCTAAGTTTCCAAATGCAGTGAACAAAAGGAAAAATCTATCATTCATGCAAGTTGATCAATGATTGTGGTGGAATCCTTTGTTTCATTGGGATTTTTGTCTCTTTGTAACAAGTCGTGTTTGTCTTCTTTGTATCTTTGTGGTAGTGAGACCTTTGGGTTGTAGCCCTATTGGACAGTGAGTCCTTATTGTAGGTAGTGAGACTTATCTTAGGTAGTGAGCCTTTTTGTAATCGATTTTGATATTCTCTATAGTGTGATTTAATCCTCATCATGGTTTTTCCCTCATTGGGTTTTCCATGTAAATCTAGTGTTATTGTGTATGTGCATTAGATTTGAGTTTATGCATTGGCATTTGATGATTAATCATTTAAGCATTTTATGTATTAGTTCTGATAATTGAATTGAAGATTATAATCTATGACAACTAATTCACCCCTCCTCTCAATTGTCATATTCAACAATTGGTATCAGAGCTTGGTTTCTTGGTGAAGAGCTTAACTGATTGAGGAAGGTTCAGAATAGTTAGCAAAATGGTCTTTGATTATCCAAGGTTTGATGGAACTAATTATGGTATCTGGAAAGTATTGATGGAAGAATATCTGGAGTATTGCAGATATGATGTGGAGAAATCTTAGAAGAATGCCTACACTCCTCTTGCTAATGGTCCGAGTACACCTAAATAAATTAGATTACATGAAGTGAATAATAAGGTGAAGTTCATCTTGAAGAATAGTCTGGTACATTATGAGTTGATTAAGGTTCAAAATTTGAAGACAACTAAGGAAGTATGGGATGCTTTATAAAGAGCACACGATGGTGATGAAAGAGTAAAAGAGGCAAAATTATACAATTTGGAAACACAGTTTGATCTTATACATATGTCCAATGATGAAAATGTCAAAGGTTAAGTACAAAGATTGGATGGGGTAGTTTCTTGAATGCGATCTCTTCGTGCTACTATAGATGAAACCAAGATTGTAAAGAAGACTCAGAGAACTCTTCCTGATGCTTATAGTGAGAAGGTGAGTGCTATTGAGAAGACTATAGATTATAAGGCTTTTACTAAGGATTTTTTGTTAGGATTTTTGACATCTTATGAGATGAGGAAGCCAAGTCTAAGAAATGGAGGCAAAAGAGAGACTACCTTTAAAGCTACAAAAACCAAAGATCCGGATGAAGAAAAATTTAATGAAATAGAAGCTAAATTTGTAAGAAGAATGAGAAAAGGCTCCAATAAGTATGAAGGTAAGTTTCCCTTTAAGTGCTTTAGTTATGAAGAAATAGGTCACTATGCTACAAAGTGTCTGGAAAGAGCTAAAAGGAATAAACAAAGATATGAGAAAGAAAAGAAAGGAAAGAAGATAAAAAAAGCTTACTATGTTAATGAGAATGCTAGTATTTCAGATGAAGATTCAGAATATGAAGATCCAGATGAAAATGAATGCTTGTTCTTGGCGATTAGGATGAACCTACTTATACTAATTCAAAAAAATAGGTAAAGGAAAGTCCTCTGGAGAAGGAGAAGGAGAAAAATGAAGGTATGGTTATCTCTGCTCTACATGCTAAAAAAGAAAAGAATTTTTGGGTAGTTGATAGTGGTTGCTCACATCACATGATTGGTGATAAGAGTAAGTTTGTAAAGCTTGAGAAATATGATGGAGTTCTGGTTATGTTTGGAGATGATACTAGTGCTAAAATATGTGGGATAGGTTCAATAAGTTTGGATGGAAAGCATCATACTAATGATGTTTACTATGTTAAGGGTTTAAGGCATAATCTGTTGAGCATTGGTTAGATGTGCATAAAAGGATGTGATATTGTGTTTAAGGATGAGAAATGTGAGATCTGAAAAGGATCCAGAACATTGATTGCTATAGGAAAGAAATCTGAAGCGAATATTTATCAACTTAAGGGTGTTGATGGTCGATGCTTTATGACTCAGATACATGATAGTTGGTTCTGGCATAGGATAATTTGTCACATGAATTTTGATTAATTGGAAAGGATTAGTTTTGTTTAGGCCATGAGAGATTTATCGAGAATTATTAATCTTGTCAATGCTATTTGCAGGAATTGTTAGTTTGGGAAGCAAGCAAGAAATCATTACAGATGAAGAGAAAAATCTACTATAGGATTACTGGATTTGGTTCATACAAATCTCTGGGGTCCTATGACAGTGCAAAGTGTACTTGATGAAAGCTAATTTATTCTTTTAATTGATTATTATTCTAGATATACATGGGTTACATTTCTTAGAGATAAATTAGATGCATTAGATAGATTCAAGGAATTCAAGGATATGGTTGAAAATGAAGTGAATTTGAAGATAAAATTCTTAAGATCTGATAGAGGTGGAGAATTCACCTCCCATGAGTTCAATATTTTTTGTGAAGTGCATGGAATAAAGAGACAATTATCTACTCCGAGAACTCCTCAACAGAATGGAGTCATTAAAAGAAAAAATAGAACAGTTCAAGAGGCTTCTAGGTCAATGATCATTGAAGCCAAATTATCAGAATTTTACTAGAAAGAAGCTATTCATACTACTATATATGTATTCAATCGATTTCAAGCAAGAGAAAATAGTACAAAGACTCCCTATGAGCTATGGCACAAAAAAAATCCTACAGTTAAATATCTCAAGGTATTCAAAAGAAAATGCTATATCAGAAGAGATGAAGAAACTTTGGGCAAGTTTGATGCAAGAAGTGATGAAGGAATATTTTTTGGATACTCTACCAAAAGCAAGGCATACAAATGCTTCAAAAAAAGAATGAGAAAGATTGTAGAGAGCTTGAATGTGAAGGTTGATGAAATAGTGAAGAATTCTATTGATATTGATGGATATGTGTCTAATGAACATGAATTTGCAAGAATAGAAGAAATTGTGGAAGAAAACGATAAAGATGAGAAGAAAAGGAAAAATGAACAAAATGAAAGAGAACATTCTTTGGTGATGTCCCCTAGGACACCAAAATATGTATAGAGGAATCATTCAGAAAATCAAATTATTGGAGACAAGACAAAAGGTGTGTTAACCAGAACCAAAGTTGCTACTAAAGTAAACTTGTGTTTATTCTCTGAGATTGAGCTGAAGATAGTAACTAAAGCATGCAAGGATGAACATTGGAAGGAAGCAATGAAAGAATAAATTTTGTAGATTGAGAAGAATCAGACTTGGGAATTGGTCCCAAGATCGACAGACAAAAATATCATTGGATCAAAATGGGTATTCAAAAATAAGTTGAATGAGAATGGAGAAGTTGTCAAAAACAATGCAAGGCTTGTGCGTAAAGGCTACTCACAAGTAGAAGGCATATATTTTTAGGAGAATTTTTCCTTGGTAGAAATAATAGAAGCTATAAGGATGTTCTTGGCATTAACTACTTATAAATATTTCAAAATCTATTAGATGGATGTCAAGTCAACATTTTTGAATGGTGAGCTAGAAGAAAAAGTCTACATGGAACAACCAGAAGGATTTCAGTTAACAGATCAACTAGATATGGTGTGCAGATTGAAGAAATATTTATATGGATTGAAGCAAGCTCCTAGAGCTTGCTATGCAAGGTTAGACAAGTATTTGATTTAGTAAGGATTTAACAAAGGTACGACAGATAATAATTTGTACTTTAAGATTGAAAATGACAAAATCTTGATTGTAGTTGTATATGTTGATGACATTATCTTTGGAGGAAATGAAAATATGTTTGCAGAAGAGATGCATAATGAATTTTAAATGTTTATGTTTGGGGAGATAAATTTATTTCTTGGGCTATAGATTAATCAAACAGAGAAAGGAATTTTTATTTCATAATCTAAGTATGTGAGAGAGATGTTGAAGAAGTTTGGGATGGATGGTTCCAAACCGGTAAGTACTCCTATGGTGACTGGTTGCAAGTTGGGTAAAGATGATGATACACCTAAGGCTCATCAGAGCAAGTATAGATCTATGATTGGTGGACTACTATATTTGACTAATACTAGACCAAATATTATGCATGCAGTGTCTCTTGTAGCTAGATTTCAAGAAGATCCGAAGGAAATACATGTTGATATAGTTAAAAGAATATTCAGATATTTGAATGGCACTCCAGATTATGAATTATGGTATCCTAAAGATACTAACTTTACACTTAGTGCTTATATATATGCAGATTGGGCTGGAAGTATAGATGACAAAAATAGTATAAGTGGTGGTGCATTCTTTCTTGGATATAGGTTGGTGGCATGGTTGAGTAATAAGAAAGATTTAGTCTCTTTATCTACTACTGAAGCTGAGTATATTTCTATTGCATCTTGTTGTACACAAGTTCTATGGATGAAACATACATTGAAATACATCATAGTGCTATATGATAATCCCATTTCTATATTTTGTGATAATACAAGTGCAATTAACATTTTGAAGAATCCTGTGATGCACTCGAGAACGAAGCACATATCTATCAGATATCATTTCTTGAGAGAGAAGGTTAAGGATAATGAATTCAAGCTTGAGTATGTTCTGACAAAGGATTAGATTGTAAATATATTTACAAAGGTTCTTCCTAAAGATAATTTTGAGTATCTCCAGGAGAAGTTAGGCATTATTTCCCCTCCTTTCATAAAATAAAATGAATTTGGAGATGCATCAATCTAGTGGATTCATGGTTCTATCTCTTTGGACTGATGTTTTGGTGGCTACCTCTCAGGGGGAGCAAGTAGTATCAAGTGTTGTCATTATGAGTATTCTATTTTCATGTCAAAGGAAGATTCAGTGAACATATTTCTTTTTCCTTTTCCATTTATGTCAAAGGGGGAGAGAAAGCATGTGAAAAGGAGAGAAAGCTAATGAGAGAAAGTAGGTAATAAGGAAGATGATCTTCAAAGGGGAGAAGCAAAAAGAAAAATCTTGAGAAGTATATTCAAAATTGGTATGGTGTCTTTGATGTTTTTTCACATCATGTGTTGCCATCAATGAAAAAGGGGGAGATTGTTGCAAGAATGAAGAAAGGATTGAAGGTTTTGTCATTGATGTCAACTGGTCAACTGGTTATCTACTAGTTGTTGTTGGTTGTATATGTTGAGGATATTGAGAAAATTGTATTAAAGGAAGATTACAGGTATTCAGTTGTTTCTTCGGTATTTACCCCTATGTTCATGTGGTTCAGATATGTTGGTTATGGTTGTTGAATATTTCTATATCCAAATTTTTGGTTGTTAGTTCATTGAGAAGTTTGAGTTGTGTTCACTAGTTGTGAACTATGTTTTTCTATGATCTGGTTGAGCCCTGAGAGAAATGTTGCTGGTATGGATTTCTCTTTGATGAAGTATTTCAGCTTGTGGTTCTAGAGATAAGATATTCTAATTGCATTGAAGATATTTTGGTTTCTGGAAGTTTTTAGCTTAATTGTTCTATGCATTTTATGCTAGTTTGGTCGACTATGTGTTAAGCACTATCTTCAAAGTTGATGAAGCATGTTGGATTTATTATGGGTCTCAGTGAAGCATGTGTTTGGGTTTCCCTCATTCTAATTCCACCCTAGGATGTTTTTGCACTGACCTAATTTGAATTTGAATTTGGCTAGTTGACTTTTTATCTTTTCAAGGTTGGAGATTTTATAAATACAGGATGAGTGAGCAATGAAATATGTACAAAAGAAAAGAAGGAAGATAAGTGAAAGAGCATATGCGACTTTGATGCTATTTAGAAAGTGTGTGTGAGTTATATGTGTGGTAGATCAGTGTGAAGATTAATGCTTAGTTTCTAGATGCAGTGAGTAGAAGGTGAATTCTATCATTCATGCAAGTTGATCAATGATTGTGGTGGAATCTTTTATTGCATTGGGATTTTGTCTCTTTGTAAAAAGTCTTATTTATTTTCTTTGTATCTCTATGGTAGTGATCCCTCTATGTTGTAGCCCTATTGGACACTGAGTCGTTATTGTAGGCAGTGAGCCTTATCTCAGGTAGTGAGCCTTTTTGTAATCGGTTTTGATATTTTCTATAGTGTGAGTTAATCCTAACTGTGGTTTTCCCCTCATTGGGTTTTCCATGTAAATCTGGTGTCATTGTGTTTGTGCATTAGATTTGAGTTTCTGCATTGGAATTTGATGCATAATCATTTACGCACTTTATGTATTAGTTTTGATAATTGAATTGAAGGTTATAATTTGACAATTGATTCACCCCCCTCAATTATCCTATTCAACACAAGAAGTTGTAGTAGGAGACATCTTTGTTCAGATTCTTGATGTGTGGGTAAATCTAGCACATTCTTACTTTACACAAGGAAATTTTGCACTTGCAGTGAAAATGTATCAAAATTATTTGAGGAAATTCTATTTTGGCATTGACACCCAATTTTTATTATATTTAACTTGAACACATTATGAAGAAAAATAGTGACAAGATTGTAAAAAAACATTATTAAGAGTAGTAGATTGTAACTACTATAAGTTGCCAATCAGAAAGCTATATATTTTGTGTTTAATGTAATGATGGTTTCAAAATACCTTTGAATTCGTTGCCAAGGGCGTCCCCAAATCTGACTTTGCTGTAGAGGGCCTTGCCAACTTCAAATACATTGCAAAAAACATCAAAGTCCTTGTCTACCTTTTCAGAATTATCTAGGTCCTCTCCAAACAATCTTTATTGCCCATGCAAGTAGTTGTTGTAACTCAAAATGCCTCAATGTAGTTGTCAAGTTCTAGGCTAAATGAATAATGAATCACGTGCAATACACTCCTGCCAATCATTTCCCTCGATATTTTTTAATTTTTTGTCTAATTTCTATTCACGTCACTAACTTTTTAGTCATTTTTATTTGTATGACTAAATAATTTTTTACCCGACAACCAAATTAGTTATTTATCTACTCATTTATTATTGTGTTGCAGGAAATAGTATAATTTAGTCATTTTAGTTGTTGTGACTAAACATTTTAGTCACCTAGTCATTTATTTTCCAAATTCTACTAGTGACCTATTCAACACAACATCCCACCCAATAAAACTTTACAAACAACTTATTACAAAAAATCCATCCCATCTAATCATTTCACTACATCTATTCCTAATCATCAAATCTCTTCATCCATCCCATATATTTCATAATCTTTCACATACAACATACCCATAAGCATTTACATCCCAAGTCATTCATCATATTCCATGTTCAAAATTCCTACAAACATATACATCCCAAATCATTCACAACCTCCCTCATCCAACATTCCCCAACATCAATTATACACCTCACAAAATAAATCATCTATCTCCTCATCTAATATTTCAAAACATCAATCATACCTCCTATAAAATCAATCATCTATCCCATCACGAAAAATTTCAAAATATTAATCATACATCTGATAAAATCAATCATCTATCGTGTTGGTGGTTTTTAAAGAACCAAGCAGATCTCACCAAACATCTATGAATTTTCCAGATTCAATTATTGAATACTCAAGAGATGATTGTCCAACGAATGAGAGGAAGCTAAAATGCTTCCCTCCTACACTTTGGGCTCTGGAAAACCCAAGAGGGTGATCCCACAATGTGCACCCTGTAATTCTTCTGAACAATTATATCACATATTGCATAATAGCAAATACATTCTCATTTAAATTCTAAATAGATGAAACCTTTAAAAAAAATAGAAATTCCTTTGAAAGATCAAACACTTAAAGATGATAATTCACACAATACCAACCTCAACAAAGGTAGATTAATTAAAAGTTTATTTATAATTTTTTTCTCAAATTGCAGGACCAAAATCATAGGAAATGCACTTAACACCTTTAGATCGGTGTCTTATCTTAGGGCAGGGAGTCATAACACAATAAAATTGCAAGGCGATTTAATTCCATTCATGATCTTTGTGAAATTTCATTACAATTCACATATCACATACTCAAACTCTATGACTACTTATCTGATCCACTAAACATCTATATGAATTCATGATTTAATCAAAGTATTTTAACTGATTCATTAAACCAAAGCCAAAATTAAAACATATTTCACTACCAAACAACAATGAAAACTAATAAAAGGACCATTGGTTGAATTTTCATTTGTAATTCACATAGAATGTCATAGATGGACAAACAATAGACTCAAAATATTTGCATTGTCATTTAGACATGCTTGGAAACCATACAATTTACAAAATCTACTTGCTCGACTCAAAACCTAAGATACAGACTCAAAATGTATTTTCTCTATGTTTCTCGATTTACATTTTCAGATCTGTAATTCAAAAAGAGACCCACACAAATGGCTCTAAATTCCATTTTATAGAAACAAGAGAGCAAAACAAGCTTCAGGCCAAAAATTACACATGTCACATTTTAATTTGACAACCTAAACCAATCCTTCCATGAGGAATAGTTACAACAAACCAAGAGAATATCCTCATATGAGACAAAGGTGGCTTTTAGTCACTAAAGATTCTCGTGCCTTCTTAAAGGTTGTTCATTGAAGAGAGTGGCCTTCAAACCGTTGGAGCATCTTTATCATTCTCTTCACCAAAAGACAAAATGTGTGCAAAAGAAAAAGAACCATGTGGATCAATATCCAAATCATCATCTAGCACTCATCCAAGTCATCAATAGTTAGATTTTACCTATTACACTTTCAATTGGGAGAAACATATCTTTTATACATTACATCTTCTCAGACTGGAGCTATACTATACTTGACCAAGTATATGTGATATCCATCCCTGTGCCTATATCTCAAATTCATCAATGAATATATTCTTCCACAATTCATATTTTGTGTCATAAGGCCAATTAAATCCAATAAGTTCATCCATCCTCTTTCTGTATGGAGCATACTTTGTCATCACTGAATACAATTCTTTATCAAAATCTTCTAGGAAACTAATGATGAAAGAGAACTTCTCAAGAGTATTTTTCAACATATCAATATCAACACTCTCACATATGAGAGATTCTTGAGAAACAATAGTTATATCCACCTAATCCTTCCATGTTTGTAGAGGTTTTACCTCATCATATGTGTGCTGAATATTAGGTAACAACACCAAATCTGCCTCATAAAATCTCTCCTTCAACTCTTTTATTTTTACCTCCAAAGGAGCATCATACCCTTGAAAATTCTATTGTTTGATCTCCTTAACAAATTTATAAGTTGGTCCAACCTTTGGATACATATCCTTCTAATGTGCAGCCCCAAGTGTCATGAGTTTCAAGTTATCAACCCTAGGAATCCATTTTTCTAGGATTGGGGTAGCTAAATCCTTGTCTCTTTGAGACAAATTTATTGCTTGCAACATTAATGAATAATTGGAATGAATACTATTTATTTTACCCTGAATCTTCTTATTCAAATGCTTCAAAATAGTATGAAAAATATTTGAATTATTCTCATACATTGTATCTTGAACCTATGCAAACAATTTCTTATACACTTCAATTTGCAAAAATAATTGCTCCTTGGGAGGCTCATTTGATGGAGCTGCACCTGATGTGCTTGGCTCCTCAATTGCAATAGGTTCTTGGCCCAAGTTGTATAGAATTATTACCAAGGAATTTTTTGGTGGAGGAGGAGGAGATTGAGGATGTGATATTGGAGAGGTTGGTGCAACATGAATTGAGCTAGATGGGCCTTGAGTCCTCAATGTTTCCATCTATTTCTTGAACAATGCTAGCTTTGTTTCCAATTCAGCTACCCTTTACTGACTCTTATTGTACTCATTAATAAGTTCATTATATTTTCCCCTATATTTCTCTCTATTTACAGTGAAACTCTCCACTATTTCCTTGATGAATTTAGCAATGTTTATTGTCATTTCAGCTACTTCCAATGTTGGAGTATCAAAAACTCTCCTGATAATCAACTATCCCTTGAAGTCAGCCAGTTTTGCAACTTTTGGCTTTCTTGACCCTAGAGATAGTGACCAAAGGGACAAAGCATCCCATTCCTCACTAAAATATGACCCTTGTAATGCCAATTTGGCCTCTTCATCAGTTTGGAAAAAGGGTGTGCCAGACCTCCTTATTGTATCCAAAATAATTGCATATGTAATATCCCATTCTAGCAGCAATAATACCCCACTTTTATGCACTAGTGCTCTACCCTCCTCAGGTGTGATATTATGGAATTCCTTCCTCATCATCTTCCTCAAATTTTCTTGCACAACTTCTTTAGGAAGTTCTAGATGCAAGCTCCTCTCCTTTGCTACATTTTTTATATAATCTTGAGCCTTAGCTCTCCATACAAAATCCTTGAATGCTTTAGTTTCCACAAAGGAATCATCCTCCATAAATGTCTTGCATGCCTCATACCTTAGGTGATCAACATTGCTTAAACCACTTATATCATCCTTTCCCGGTCTAAAGATGCTTTCTCCTATGCTTGGTGCAACATCCCTTGGGGGAGAAGGCATTCCCTATTGCATCTCTTCTGGTGTGACCAGGATGTCATCCTCTTCTGTATCGAGGTAATCAACTACCCTGCTTACCTCAATCCTTTGCTTCTTGGCTGGTGGCTGCTCTAAAGGAGATGGAACTCTAGGAGGTGAATCAATATCAATTACGGAAGGAGGAAATTGTCTAGGAGGAGACAATGTTGACCTCACATGAGAAGATGCTCTTGAGCCCTCTAATGTAGTAGGGGTGGGAAGTGTTTTTCAATTTTTGACTACCTCCTTCTTCTTGGAGTATTGTTGTCACATAGATTGCACTTGGATGCAAGGTTTAAATGATCAGTAATCTCATGAAACATGGAAACACCTTTGATCCTGTGGGTATGCTCATAACGAAGGTGAATCTTCAAATTATGGGCTAGTTCCCATTTTGATCTCCTAGAAACTAATGAATTTTGAGGGAAAAAGATAAGAAAGATGATTGATTTGAAAATGAAAACTAACTATAGGAGGTGATTGCACCAAAAATGATATCAAAAGGGAAGACTGATTCAAATTACTACTTTAAAGATTTCTTTACACAACTCAATGAATGACAATTTTATCACATAAGTATTTCAAAGGGAGGTTCAATGATCTATCTCTGAGTAGGAAAGCTATGTTTCACAACCTGAAATGAAAGATAACTATTTGTACAACTTAAGACCTAAAATTTTAATTGCATTTGTGTGTTTTCAGCAATGAATGAGACAAGATTAAAGGTTTTGATTGTTTAAAACACATTTAAATTTCATCCAAATCATTCATTAAGGCATATACATAGATATGAGAAGGTAAAATATAGATATTTTTAGTAATGAAAGGAAAATGCTACCAAAATGAAAAAGATATAACCTATAAAACCTATTGTTCTATATAAATCTGTAAAAATGAGCTACAAAAAATTCTTCTCTTTGCAATGCACAAGAGAGCAAAAAGGAAATAGTTGAGAAAAAACATAAGTTTTTTCTCCTATATACAAAATATGATTCCAAAGTGCTAGGAGGTGGCACTTGTAGTTAATTGCATATGAAAATATCTCCCAAAAACTGATCCACAAGCAAAATGGAAAACCCCCACAAAGAGGAGTCAAAATTGAGGCAATTTGAGAAAAAATAGGCTCAAACTTCCTCTTAATATTATTTTTACCAAGTTGGACCCCAAAATCACTTAATCAATTGAAAATCAGACTCAAAAAGCTCTTGTTGAACTCCACTTCTGACTATTGCATGACTTTAAATGAAGTTAATAAATTTGAACCAATAATAAAGTAATTAGTAATGAGTTACTTTACTAGGTGTTGTGGATTTGTTTCTTTTTTATTTTCATGACAATTAATAAAGTAATTTATAAACTATTACTTTATTATTTATTTACATTATTTATCTCACTTCAACTCATGCAAAAGCTAGGGGAGTCGACCAATTTTTTTTGACCTTAAATTTTGCAAAGGTATATAAAAATACATAATACATAGAAATTAATTAATTTATGCAAAAAAAATTTAAGAAAAACAAAGGAAAAAAATGCCTTATGTTGAGGTTGATTACTTTAGGGTAAAAGAAACCCTAAACACAAAAATCTACAAAACTTCATCATTTCACTTCACTTTGAAAATTTCATTGCTCTGCTTGTGGTCACCATGGGTTTGCTTGAGTTTTTCATGGAGTCTTCAACTGCGAAAAACTATGCAAAAACCAATGTGGTAAGTTGATTTTCTAGCATGAAATGTTATAATTTTCATCATTCTCTGTGAAAGAGAATTCGTGATTCCTTCCCTTTGTGAAAAATGATAAAACTATGCATTTTTTCTTCAAAATTTATGGAGGTGTTGAGGGTTTATGTTTAGTGTGCAGGCTAGGACTCTCCATTATATGAAATGAAAAGGAAAAAACCTCCATTCTTTGCACTTGTCTCCCTATTTTGTATAGTGACTTTGATTGTGAAGACCCTCAGGCTACCTCCTCATGGTGTCATGATATTACTTCCCTTCATATATACGTTGATGAGGACTGTCTTCTTGAGATTCCATTTGTGGCATGATTCAAAAAGAAAAGCATATTTGATTTTTGTCATTTGGCTTCTTGTTTCTCATGAGAGATCATCATTTGGGACATTCTATCAAACTATTTTAAATACTTTACTCATTTCCTTTTTTGTCACTATGCAAATTCCCTCAAGTTTGAGAAAAAATTTCATGTGAGAAAGCTCATTTATTTTTGCCTTTTGACCATTAAGAATATTTTGTTTTAAAACTTTCAACATAGTCAAGATCACTTAATTCGACTTAGTAATAATCTATTGTCAGAGTAAGATGAGCCTTGAATGGTTAAGAGTAATACATCAATGACACAATGCTTAAAATGTGTTATCTATAACTCTGGTATTTTCATTGCTTCACATAAATTTCTATATATATATCATGACTATGAAATATCCCTTGCAACCTTCATATTCTCTATCATACTATGGTTCATTGCTTACTGCCCTTTGGCTGTACAACTGCTACTAATGATTGCTCCTCTTGAAGTCTTCTACATAGTGACTATCCTCCTTTACTGCATTGAGTTCTTAGATATCTAGAAATTGTCCTTCATTTGTTCTTGAATAACTATATGTTATATTTTTATCTCTGCAGGTGACTACTTATCTTTTGCATTGTATGCTATTCCCCTGAATTTTTCTTCAAAAACTATCCTTTTGAAAATAATGTAGTCTCCTTACCCTTTGATATGATTTGCATTATCCTATTGATTATTGCATTTAAAGGACATATTTATTCAAAAGGTTTCTCTTCAATGAAGCTATGAAGATTGTGTTATTTTATTCTCATTAGTTGTATTTAATACCATGGTCTTGATATCCTTCTTACTGATATTTGTTTGTCAATTAAGAGTGACAGTGAATGGAAAGAGGAACATGCTTACTTATGATATAACCCAACTAGGGTTTATTGTCTCTCTGAGTGAGACTTTCATCTTTCTCTGATATGCCTACCATGAAACCCTTTTGACATATCTCTGTGCTCCGATGTAAAGTGACAAGTTATGAAACTATATACCTGTCCTTAAAAAGGACTATCCTTCTTTGCTTCTTTGTAATCAATGTCTTCTATAGTAGATGTATACACTCCTCTATAACTAGATATATTCTTTTGAAATTCGTGAGGATAGCTCTGAAATATTCGTTTATGGCTGTCATTTTTCTTATCTAAATATTCTTGTTCTTATTATATCATTACAATGTTTCTGTTGGCATTCATGGTAGCTAACCTCATATGCTACTTTTAGGGTTGCAAGTTTTCATTTTCTTATTTGATTCCAATGTTGATATTGTATTCATAGTGACTCCTCCTTACTGGTGATATATCTATCTTTGAATCATTTCATAATGGCATATGAGACTACCTTGTCACTGTTTTGAATGATATGCTTTCTTTAGAAACTTGTAGTGGCTGCCATGATTGAAGTCACTTCCATTGATTAAAATATACTTCATATCCCCTCAAACAAAAGGGGAGCATTTTGGGCTCAACTCTCGTAGGAGACCATTTTACTCCAGATGCTATGATATCATACAAGATGAATCATGTAATGATAAATGAACTTGTACCTGCACAGTGAACAAACAAGTTAGTAAAAAAATGAAGGTGAAAGCTCGCAATGATGCATTAATTCTTCTACTCTTGAATTTTTGTGAAATATGCATATCTGATCAAATGATTCATAGGAGTAGATTATATATCTATTGAAGTATGCATATGAGGAGAAATTTGATTCTGAGCTCTAACACAATCCACTTCTATAGGTATCTCTGGAGCAACCAACAAAGGAGCTAGAGCTGAAACTGAAGACACAACTGTCAACTCTGTGATTTGTCATTCAGGCAATGACGAATCAAACTTCCTTTCATGTTCTTTACTTCTTCAATTGTATATTTCACTCTTTATGTTTTATTTCATCATGTATGATCAGTTACTTCCATGACTTGTGTGGGACATCCTGTTTCATTGTAAAATGAATAAAGATAGAAATACTATGCAAACTTGTGTAATTTTCTGTTGTAAAGAACATTTGCATAATAAAACTAAACTTCATTTGAAAACATCTTCTATGTAATGAAAAAACCTTAGCAGAAATTTGTGTGTACCTTTTTTCCTTTTAGCTGCAAATACTTACTCCAACTCTACCTAATTGAGTTGTAAGAAAAAAATAGGTAACAAGTATATCCTGATTTTCTTAGGTGGTTGATAAGAGGGTCTCTCCTCCAATGCTAAATGTGGGATCTTCTTCAACTGCCATTGCCTTATCCTTATTATTTATAGTACATTCCTCCTTCAAAACACCCACTACATTCTCAAAATTATCGATTACATACATGGCTATAGTCATTTCTCCCTTAATGTTTGGCAGAGGATCATAGTTGGGATCTAAAATTTTAACCTTTTCCACCATTTTTTTGAAGGAAAGATACACGTACTTTCTTTCATCTTGGAGTTGAAAATGAAATATATTCATAATGACATCCTCAGGAAAATAAAAATTATGGACAAAGGATCCACTTCTATTATTTTCTCTTAAAGCAACAATGAAACCCTCAGGGTCATTGTTCCTTGGGCACACAGTCTTCAGTCCATAAGGTACAAGAATTTTTCCCAAGTCCTTCCATCCTCCCTTGACCATTACAAAGCCTACAAATAATGTCCATTCAAGGAAGAATGAGCCCTTATTTTGTTGCTCTAGAAAATGCACCATTATTTCAATGAATCTGATCCTCAATGGCACATCTCTTGGCAAAACATGAGGATTTACATTAGTGCCATATACCCTAAAAATGGTTGTGCTGGGGTATGGAATGATGTCCCCCCAATTATGAGCTATTCTCAAATCAAGCCTCCTCTCCAAGGGCCTCAAAAAATCATGTATCTCTTTGGGGATCTTTGGTGGATCACAAATCAAAAACCTCCTCAATTTTAAAGAAAAAAAATTATGAAACACCACATAGTCAAATTTTAAATCATCCTTATCAAGAATTTGAGTCCAACACTAGACTAGCAATTCAAGATCACCCTCCATCTTCTTCAATATCATATCTTTACCAAAATTATTCTCTCCCTTGTATAAAATAATGTGCATCACAAGGGAATACCACTAGAATCTGACCCAAGTATTCCTTGCCTTCAGTGCAACCAAACCCTGGTGAATGTGCTTGGCTAGATATGTTGCATAGTCATAAACTAAATTGTAAGTTGCATGTTGCAAATGTGCTGCCATATACATGTAACCCCTTGGCATGGTGGTTGGTGGATCAAAACCAATGATTTGGCATAAGGAGTACACCGTCTTCTTGAAATAATCAACAAAGTACTTCATGGGAAAGGGTTCCTTTTCATCTTTTCCAATCGTTACCTATTTTCTAGACTTCCCAACCCCAGTACTTGCAGTGTGCATGGGTAACATTGTTATCCTAAAAAAAACCTTAGTATTCTCATATTATTTTCTAAAACTGTAAGGATCAATGGGGATCATATCCTCACTCCACTTATGAAACTTGAAAACTTCTACAATCTCTTCCTTGGTTATATTAACCATTTCAACACCATCATATGCCCTAACCACCATAGAAATAGGGTCATACCTTGCAGCTATGTCTTTCAACAGGTCTACGTCCATGTATACATTTGCGATGACTAGCTTCCCCATATCCAACCTCCAGGTGTTGCAAATAGGGACACCACAATTTATGTTCCCAAACCAATTTTGGAACAATTGACATCTAGTGTAAGGAAGCTCAACATCCTTGATATAACTTTGCTCATCCAATAATCCATCTATAATTCTAGGGCCATAAAATAGGGTTGATCCCTCAACCCTCTTGCTAGTTGAGGGTTTTAATTGATCAATAATATCTTGGGAAAGAGGTTTGGATGAGGTTTCAGAACTAGAAACTTGAGCTTTGGGCACCATTGGTAACGAGGTAGGTTCAAACTGATCTAGGGTTTTGACACAAAGAATTTCAAAACCTAGATTTTCTATTCAAAACCTAGGGCACACCTCAAAGGTACAATTTTAAAGGGTTTGGCAGAAATTCATGACTTACACAATTTCAAACCACTATAAAGTAATTGAAAAGTATGCAGACCAATTCAATTGAAAGACAGTGAATATTTACCCTAATTCAATACAGTTTGGACAAAGCACATAGAATAGAATTTTTTTTACAACTTTTTTTCTTGAAGGAAACCCTAATTTTGACCATGTTAAATAGTGGAATTCTCTTCTCGATCTCCTAAATGCTTCAAACATGTTTGCAATCTTCAATTACGTGAAAAAATAATATTTTATGTGCATTTAGGTCGAGATTGGATAGCTCTAGATGTCTTTTCTACCATTACTACTTGCTCACAGGAAGCAGTTAGGTTCCCATAACCACTTCATTTTTTGAACATTAGTTGTCTATTTGCTCATGAGATGGCAATTGAACGACTCAGATTGAGTAAAAAATATTTGAATTTTCATCACCATCGTTCACCTATCCTTCAACCAATGAAATTCTACTGGTTGGAATGCTGACTTGTTCATTATGTGGTCTCCACCTTCTTTCCAAGCAATGGGAGAAAATCCATGTGGTGACAGCTCGCTAACCTTGCTACTCATTATTTTATTCCTATGGGGTTGGTAGGGAATGGTGGAGATTAAATCAAAACAATGGATCTCGACCGTCAGTTCAAATCGCATAGTTTCGGGTATGTAAGTGGAGTTGGACCCCACACTTGCAGCAGTACATGTGTCCTCAGCTCGTTGACCCCACTACTCATTATTTTATTCCTTCGAGGCTAGCGGGGAACGACTAGGATTAAATCCTTCAATTGAATGACTAGCAAATTTGCACATGCAATAACGTTAGTTTTAAAGAAGGAGACACAACTAGGTTGATGGGATTAAGACCCTTGGGAATAAAGACTTAAGACCTAAACTTAGGAAGTATTAAATAGATGGAAATGTATTCAGTGACCGACATACCTGAACCAATGGGCTAGTAATAAAATGGTTCAGATGGCAAAAGTTGTAACTCAAGTGACTGATAACTAGGTGAAACAAGTCAGTGAAGAAATAGAATGCCTAGGGTTTAAGACTATGTGAATATGAAGTGAGGGCTTTCTAACTAAAACTCTAAACCCTACCCTAAGGCAAAGAGGCAATAAATCATGAAAAATAAAAGAACCAACTCAAATTTTTAGAATTTTAGAAGCTCTACTAGTGGCTCATGCTTGAGGATGCATACCCTTGGCGGGTATGGCAACAATCCAGATATAATGGTGATGTAGACTGACATAGAGAAACCAAAAAACATAGGAGCTTGCCACGATAGGTCAAGCATACACAACCAAAAGAAAACACACCAGAGCTATATACAATAATTACAAGACTATACAATGTACATGGAAACAACCTATTTCAAGAGAAATAGGGCTTCAAGAACTGTCCATGTACAAGAAGCTCTAGAAGTTCACCTATTAAGGATTGTAAGAAGTATGAGTCCTCTCCATGTGTATCTACAATCAAGTATGGGCCAAGCCACAAAGGATCAAATTTCCCATGTTTTTCTTCGTCTTCCATCCTTGCATTCCACATCAAGGCCATGTGTCCAACTTTAAATTTTATTTCAATGGCCTTCTTATCATACAAATGCTTAACTTGGAGCTGTATCTTTTCATTTCTCTTATGATCTTCTCTTCTTGTTTCATCAAGCTCAACAAGCTCCTCCATTCTGTGTTGCATCTCATCATAGACATCTGTGTCATACTCTTGAACAAACTTGTACATTTTTAACAAGTTATTGTCGGTTATCTTTCATTCTATCCTATATACAAGGCTGAATGGTGATTTCCCAATGACCTTCTTGATAGTGGTCCTATTATCCCATAATGAAAGCTATAATTTTGAATCCCAAGCCTTTGTATTCTTCTCAATCATCCGTTTGATGATCTTCATCAAACTCTTGTTACTAGATTTTGCTTGTTCATTCCCTTGAGGATGATAGGGATATGAATAGGAGATACATATCCTATGCTTACTACAAAATTTAGTGAATTCCTCCGATATGAAACACATGGCATTGTTAAATATAATCCTTTTCGAGACTCCAAATCTAATCAATATGTTATTCATCAAAAAATCAATCACTACTTTACTTGTTGTTTTCCTTGTGGGGATTGCTTCCACCCACTTTGTAAAATAATTTGTTGCAACAAGTATCCCAGAGTGTCCCCCACTTGACTTGTTTGAAATTTCATAAATAAATTCAATGCCCCATTGTTGAAAAGGAGCGTGAACTAAAATTGGTCTAAGAGGCAGATTACGAGAGAACTTCAATTTTCCAGTGAATCTTTGGAAATCATCACACTTAAAAAATCTATGAACATCATTAAAAATAGTTGGCCACCACAATCCCGCTCTCAGTAATTTATGAGTGGTGGTATTTTCCATGTAACGTCCTCCACATGCTCCATTGTGCCTTTCATTTAGAAGTTCTTATTCCTGATCTCCATCGACACATCTCAGCAATACACCCTCTAGGCTTCTCCACCAGAGTTCATTATCAATAATGATGTATTTAATAGCCTGTAGCTTTAGAGTTCTTCTCTCATTATTAGGCATGCCTTCGGGGCATTGCATAGTCTATAGGTATTCCACGATTCTTTCGTACCATCCACAAGTTTGCATGTCACACATAGGTGTAACATTTTCATATTCTACTTGGTTTATCTGGTTTGCTTATAATTTGGTCTCAGCCATCAACTTAGCCAAACCTTGTTCTCTTACCGATTTTATAATCTAGATATCAATATTGAACTCTTGGATCCTATTGATCCATCTGTATCTTTGGCTTGTAGTCTTTTGCTGGGTAAAAATATCTTTGACTACTGCACTTGGAACATATGCTACCACAGTTGCTCCCATTAGATGTGTTCTAAAAAAATTCACAACCTTAACTAATGCATAGGATTTCTTTTATGTCATGTCATATTTAAGCTTAGCTACCTGCAAAGACTTGTTCAAGAAAGAAATAGGCTGCTCAAATCCTTCATTATTCTTATGTAATAGTACTCCTTCTACAATATGAAATGAAGCAAAAGTAAATAATTGGAATAGCTTTGCATAATCAGGATATTGGAGCACAACAACCTCCTTGATGGATTGTTTTATATCTTGAAAAGCTTTAGATGTCTCTTCTTCCCATACTATCTTCTCACCCTTCTTTAACATTTTGGAGATGGGCCTAACAATCTTATCAAAGTTAGTTACAAACCTTCTCACAAAATTAATTTTCCCAAAAAATGATTAAATCCCTTTTGCATTCCTAGGTTGTGGGATTTTTTCTATCGCTACCACATGTTCAGGATCAATCCTAACCCCTTCTTTAGAGACAATGTTTCCTAACTATTTACCTTCCTTAACCCCAAAAAAATATTTCTTAGGATTCAAGGAAATCCTGTATTCAAGAGCTCTAACAAATATCTTATCCAAATGTGAACAATGATCTTCTTCCTTCTTGGTATGTGCAATAAAGTCATCTTGGTATATAACCAGGAATAGATCAATAAAATCACCAAAAGCCACATTCATGGCTCTCTGAAATGTAGCACCAACATTGATTAGGCCAAATGGCATCCTCACATATACATAGGTTCCCCATGGTGTAGTGAATCCAGTATTGTATTGTTCAAATTATTTCACCATGACCTAGTTATAGCCTGAGAACCCATCCATCATTGATATAAATTCACATCCTATCACCTTCTGTAACATATCCTCCATATTAGGCAATGGGTAGTTATCTTTCAAAGATGCAACATTCAAATTTCTGAAATCTACACAAAGCCTCAATTCACCATTCTTTTTCCTAACTAGAACCAACTTAGAAACCCATGAAGAATGTCTTATAGGCTTGATAATTCCATTATCCCTTAACTTTGTGATTTCTTCTTGCATTTTAGGCTGCAATGTGGGATTTATTGGTCTTTGCTTCTACCTAAAAGGTTTTACATCGGATTTCAAAGGTATCTCATGCTGAAAAATATCTTCATGGTAAGATTTTAGGTCATCATATGACCAAGCAAACACATGTCTATATTTTCTTAATAGGGTTATCAGCATGGTTCTAATATGTGGTTTCATTTTCTTTCCTATGTATACCTTCTTGGGAGAGTTCTCAGTTCCAAGATTGATTTCTTCCAAATCTTCCTTGTGGGAAGATGTTTGCTTAACATTTGTTTTATCAGGGCCATCATAGACCCTCTCCAATGCAACCAATCCATTGGGAGTCTTGTTAGTTTTCAATTGGGTTGCTTTATTCCTAAACAACGTTTCTTTACCATTAACTTCCACCACTAATGAACTGAAGTCAATTTCTTGTCTTTCATATTGGTCAATACAATGTAAAAATTTCAAAATATCATTGTCATCATTGAACACTTTCCAATTGTAAATATTATAAAGCACTGTAGGCTTGGTTTGCACCTCTATTTTTGAAATTCCATCAAAAGTGACATCATCTAGTCCGATAGCAATGTTTGCTAAAAAATCTTCTCTTACATTCTTTCCCCTTTCCAGCCAATCAATATTAAAAGCATCAAAATCTTCTATGGTATCCCAAACAACATTCCTATACTGCTTAAGTCTTTTATTTTTAG
Source organism: Sequoiadendron giganteum (assembly GCA_007115665.2). Taxonomy (NCBI): domain Eukaryota; kingdom Viridiplantae; phylum Streptophyta; class Pinopsida; order Cupressales; family Cupressaceae; genus Sequoiadendron; species Sequoiadendron giganteum. The sequence continues at coordinate 724,651,208 of CM021100.1, forward strand.
AAATTAATTTAGACCTAACTTGGGATATCACTAGTTCAGAGTCACCTAATACTTTTAGCATTTTAATACCATGTTTTGAAGCTATTTTTAGACCAAGCAACAAAGCCTCATATTTGGCCACATTATTTGTGTAGGAAAATTTCAAGAAGAAAGGGTATTTGAATGTTTTACCTTGTGGGGAAGTAAGGATAACTCCTGCACTCGAGCCCTCCTTGGAACAAGCTCCATCAAAGTAGATGGTCTAGAGAGAATCTCCTTGTGATGTGTTTAGGACTTCTCTATCAATTGGTGCAGGCTTAACCTCCTCCTCTTGTTTCAATTCTTCAACCTGAAAAGTGTCCAAACTAGTATTCACAAAGTGAATTATCTCTGGTTCCTCTGGTTCATCAGTATACTCAATCATATGATGGGCTCTTGGTTCTCTAGAAATTTTGACATCTTTTTGGTCAATGGAAAAGGTAGAAAATGATAAATCACACTATATGCTTCCACCCATGCATGCACTCCACTATCTTGATAGAAACATACCACAATTTGGTGGGATATCCACCATTGTGATACTCATGTATAACTTCTTCTCAGGGAATGTTGCAATCTTCTATGGGACTCTATTAATCACTCCTGTGATAGACATCTCTCTAGAGTCCATAGCATAACACTTTCCATAAGTGCTATCAATCTTCAAACCCATTTCTTTCATGATTTCCACTGGCATCACATTTTTTGAGGCCCCTAAATCAATCATGCAATTTTTTAGCAACTTCCCATCAATAATCCAGCTAAAAAAAATGGGTTGACCTGAACTGGGCTTGTAGTAATTATGGTTCCCAAGTATATCTCAGGATTTTCATTAATTACCCCTTCCACTTCATCATTATTTTCTTGATCTTTGTTCACTTTGGATGGATCAATCACCGCCTTATCTTTACCAACCATAGCAACACCATTGATGAGAGGGAAAACCTTGTTCTTATGTTCATCAATCCTTATCATCTCTAACAATAGGACTGTAACCTTGACCTGAGACAACATTTGTAACATATCCACAAAAGCATACTTTGGTAGTTCAGGAAGTATTATTTCCTTGGCTATTACCTTATCATCTTGTTTTCCAACCTTTTCAACACTTGGCTTCTGATCTTTAGCCTTCACAGCTTGGGAAATAACTTCCTTATCTGTCTTGACATTATCAATCTTTTTAGCCCAAATTCTTGCTCCTTTATCTTCTTTAGGTTTTGTCTCTTGTTTCTTAGTTTCGATCTTGGTCCCCTTGTTTTTTGCAATCTTTTCCTTGATAAATATGTTTCCAGGCTTACCCTGATTACCATTCACAATTCTATTTCTCAGATGAATATTATTTCTTTCTTGAGTAGCCAATGCAATTTTCATATTTTTAATTTCTTCATTTGAAGGTTTTCTTAGATAAATATTGTCTAACTCAATATTGTAAACATTGTAATCATTATCTCTCTCTTCATCTGAAAATAATTGTTGATGGCAAATAATCACTTCTTGCCTTTGAACATCCACATCACTTATATCAGGCTCAACAACAGAAGAGTAGTCATCATAGGAAAGATTTGATCTAGTCATAAGCGCATTCACTATTTCATCATGATCATGAGGAGATTCATAACCTCCTTGATCATCTTGTGACTCTGCTACAGATCTTGCAACCACACATTGTTGTGAAGAATGAGGCAATTGACATACTCCACATGATGACAAATATTTAGTAATATTTGTGGAATGCTTTTGCAATGGGTCAAGTGTACCTTGAGAATTTTTTTGATTATTGTGATTTATCTTTCCATTGTGCTAGTAAGTATGATAAGGTTAATCCTGCAATCTTGATGGCCTTTCATTCCTTTGGAACTGAGGTTTTTCATTTTTTGCCACTTTTTGCAACAAACTAACAATCTAATCCAACTTCTCATCAAGAGCTACAAATTTTCTAGCTTTTTCATTATGAGCTCTCAAATTATTTAAGGCTTTAGGGTCCTCTATTCTCCCTACCTTACCCGATGCTCTCTTGTTGTTCTCTATGTAAACTGCCATCTTATAAGCTTCTCTCAGATTCTTTGGATTTTTGTCTTTGAGCAAGTAACACATCTTTGAATCATATGCATTACAATATACCACTAATCATGCATTCTCATTAGGCCTTAAATAAGTAGGGACTCTGTTCATATCCTTCTGAAACCTTGCATTAAATTTAGTCACCATTTCATTATGTCCCTTTGTGATATTGTTAAAATAATTTAGCCTAAACCTAGGATCAGTCTAGTCTCCATATTTCTCTCTAAATTTTTTATAGAAAGCATCTTTTGAATCAATGCTTACATCAGGAAATCTTATGTACCAATCTCTAGCGTCTTTTTTCAATGATTGCATGAAGTAATTCATTGCAACATCATCATCCCAAAGCTCAAAATCCTTAACAAAACTTTGAAAGGCTTTCAGATGGTCTTCACCATTGAGAGCATTGTTACCAGTGAACTTAGGCACAAGCTTTCTTGCATTATCAAGAATAGAATTTGGGTACCCTTGGATTGTATCAAAGCATAATTTCCTATACCTATCAGTATGCAATTTTATTCTTCCAAAGGGTCCTTCTTGTTCATTTTGGTTGTCATGATTCCTTCTCCTGTCATAATTTTTTTCAGGCCTTCTAGTGTCAAATACTCTTGGTTGGGAATAATATTGATCATATTGTTGAGTTGTCCTAGCCCTATTTTCTGGCTATGAAGATGAAATGAAATGGTTTTTATTGGATGAAGGGTTTTCATTCAAATGAGGGTTTGAAGATGAGGCATGGAGATGAGGCATGGAGATGAGGAATTTTGGTTTCAGGAACATAAGCCTTAATGGTAGATTCTAGGAAACCTAGTTTCTTCTTCATTTCAACATTCACAGCTAATAGTTCCATCTCATTCACTTTTCTTTACAATTCCTCTTTCTATTTTATCAAGCTTTCAGCCAATGATACAATATTATTATTTGGTATGTCCCTTTGAGAGGAACCTCCCTCATTTATCGTTATACCCCCTACAGTCTTCTTTCCCTTATCCATAGTTTGGGAAACTTCCTTAGTATTGCTAGGGACATGATCAACTATTATAAAAGCTTTCACAGTAGGTTTAGTCCATGAATTTACACAAGCATTATTAATTTAAGAATTTATAGGCTCCCTTGTTACAATCTCTGTAACTATAGGACCAGTTGTTTGGGTATATTAAGTTGCTAATCATTCTAATTCTTCTATTTTCTCAACCTTTCTTTGTAGTGTGTCTCTCTCAATCATAGCTTCCCTTATCATTTTTTCTTTCTCCTCATCCCTCTTCCTTCTCAACTCATCTAATCCTAATTCTCTTCTTCTAAGTTTTTGAACATCATTGAATATTTCATCCTCATCTGGTAAGGTGGTATCAACATCAGATGTCACTACAATTTCAACATGGCCAAGAGTATTTTCATAGATGTACTCATCAAACCCAATAAACAAGTCATGAGGAAGAGGTGTATTTGTGTTAGAGGCTAAGCCCAAACACCCTACAACCCTAGCACAACTAGAATTTATATTATCTTATTTTTTCATTCCCCTCTCTCTTATTTGTTTAGTCGTCAAGGCTTGATTTGAACATTGCTCACTCACAACAATTTTCATTATAACTTCCCCTCTTTCAGGATAAGCATTATCACTTATATCTAACAAGTTTCTCTCATGTTCAAAACTAGAACTATAATGAACTTCATGTTTAGGAATTGGATGAGGAGTAGACTTACTTGTTCATGTATCCTTTTCTTTCCACTTTCCATGACTGTTCTTCGGTAATTCTCCCTCCAATATTTTCTCTGGATGTTTCTTCATGTTTCCATGGGTTCCTTGCATTTGTGCTTGAATCTTCTTTTCTTTTGTCAACCTTTTGAATTTTCTTCTATTCTTCCTTTTCACTTATTTGATATCTTCAAGTATTGGCATGCATTGGTGCAGATATTTTAGAGTTGCCACCCAAATTGATTGGGAAAAAATTATAGCAATTTTTCTAAGATCTTAAGCAATCTTTAGAAGAGCTTTGACATTCACATGAGATTTGAAATTAACCTTTAAAAATTCAACAATATTTTGCAAATATGAACTTTGAGTAATGGTGTTTAAACACAAAAATGCTGAGAAATTTGAAACACATATGAGCAATGGTTGATAGAAACTTCAAATAGACCGACTCTATGGATGAAAATCACTATAAATCATAGTGATCATAGACAAGGCGATCTAGAGAATTAACTTTAATAGGCGTATCCCTAGTAGAGTCACCAATCTGTTGGTGGTTTTTAAAGAACCAAGTAGATCTCACCAAGAATCTATGAATTTTACAGATTCAATTATTTAATACGTAGAGGATGATTGGCCAATGAATGAGAGGAAGCTAAAATGCTTCCCTCCTACACTTTGGGCTCTGCAAAAACTAGGAGGGTGATCCCATAATTTGCATCTTGCAATCCTTCTACATAATTATATCACACATTGCATAATAATAGATACATTCTCATTTAAATGCCAAATAGATGAAACCTTTAAAGAAACTCTCAATTCCTTTGAAAGATCAAACACCTAAAGCTAAGAATTCACACAACACCAACCTCAACAAAGGTAGATCGATTAAAAGTTTTTTTATAAATTTTGTTCTCAAATTGAAGGACTAGAATCATAGGAAATTCACTTTAACACCTTTAGATCAATGTCTTATCTTAGGGCGGGGAGTCAAAACACTATAAACTAAACTACAAGGTGATTTAATTCCAAAAATTCATGATCTTTGTGAAATTGCATTATAATTCACAATTCACATACTCAGACTCTATGACTACTTATCAAATCCAGTAAACATCTATATGAATTCATGCTTTAATCAAGGTATTCTAACTGGTTCATTAAACTAGAGCCAAAATTAAAACATATTTCACTGCCAAACAACAATAAAACTAATGAAAGGACCATTGATCGAATTTTCAATAATAATTCACATAGAATATCATAGATGGAGAGACAATAGACTCAAAATATTTGTATTGTCATTCATACATGCTTGGAAACCATACAATTTATAAAATATACTTGTTGGACTCAAAACCTAAGATACAAACTCAAATGTATTTTCTATGTGTTCTCTATTTGCATTTTCAGATCTAGAATTCAAAAAGAGGCCCGTACAAATGGCCCTAAATTCCCTTTTATAGAAACAAGGGAGTAAAACAAGATTCAGGCTAAAAATTACACATGTCACATTTTCATTTGACAACTTAAACCATTCATTCCATGAGGAAAGTTCATAAAAAACCAAGAGAATATCCTCATATGAGATAAAGGTGGATTTTAGTTGCTAAAGATTCTCGTGCCTTCCAAAAGGTCATTCGTTGAAGAGAGTGTCCTTCAAATAGTTGGAGCATCTTTATCATTCTCTTCACCAAAAGATAAAAAGAGTGCAGAAGAAAAAAAACCATGTGGATCAATATCCAAATCAACATCCAACACTAGTCCAAGTAATCAATAGTCAGATTTTACCTGTTACACTTTCAATTGGGAGAAACATATCTTTTATACATTACATCTTCTAAGGCCAGACCTGTACTATACTTGACCAAGTATATGTGATATCCATCCTTGTGCCTATATCTCTAATTCATCAATGAATATCTTCTTCCACAATTCATATTTTGTGTTAGAAGGCCAATTAAATCCAATAATTTCATGCATCCTCTTTCTATATGGAGCATACTTTTCCATCACTGAATTGGCTTCTTATCAAAATCTTCCAGGAAACTAATGATAAAAGATAGCTTCTCAAGATTATTTTTCAACATATCAATATCAACACTCTCACATATGAGAAATTCTTGAGAAACAATAGTTGTATCCACCTGATCCTTCCATGTCTATAGAGGTTTTACCTCATCATATGTGTGTTGAATATCAGGTAACAACACCAAATCTATCTCATCAAATCTCTCCTTCAACTTTTTTATTTTTATGTCCAAAGGAGCAACATACCCTTCAAAAATTTCATTCTTTGATCTTCTTCACGAATTTATAAGTTGGGCTAACCTTTGGATACTTACCCTTCTGATGTGCAGCCCCAAACATGAGTTTCAAGTTATCAACCCTAGGAATCCATTTGTCTAGGATTGGGGTAGCTAAATCCTTGTCTCTTTAAGACAACTTTGTTGCTTGCAACATTAACGAATAATTTGAATGACTATTGTTCAGTTTACCATAAATATTATAACTCAAATGCTTCAAAATAGTATGAACAATCTTTTAATTATACTCGTAAATTGTATCATGAACCTATGCAAACAATTTCTTATACACTTCAATTTGCAAAAATAATTGCTCATTGGCAGGCTCATTTGATGGAGTTGCACCTGATGTGATTGGATCCTCAATTGCAATAGATTCTTGGCCCAAGTTGTATTGCATTATTTCCAAGGAATATTTTGGTGGAGGAGGAGGAGATTGAGGATGTGCTATTGGAGAGGTGGGTGCAACATGACTTGAGATAGATGGGCCTTGAGTCCTCAATGTTTCCATTTGTTGCTTGAACAATGCTAGCTCTATTTCCAATTCAGATACCCTTTGCTGACTCTTATTGTATGCATTAATAAGTTCATTATATTTTCCCCTATATTTCTCTCTATCTGTAGTGACACTCGCCACTATTTCCTTAGTGAATTGAGCAATGTTTATTATCATTTTAGCTGCTTCCAATGTTGGAGTATCAAAAAATATCCTGATAATCAACTTCCCCTTGAAGTTAGACGGTTCAGAAAGTTTTGGATTTCTTGACCCTAGAGATAGTGACCAAAGGGCTAAAGCATCCCATTTCTCACTAAAAGCCGACTCTTGTAATGCCAATTTGGCCTCTTCCTTAGTTTGGAACAAGGGCCTATCAGACCTCCTTATTGTATCAAAAACAATTACATCTGCAATATCCCATTCTGGAAGCAATAATACCCCGCTTTTATGCACTAGTTCTCTGCCCTCCTTAGGTGTGATATTGTAGAATTCCTAACTCATCATATTCATCAAATTTTCTTGCACAACTTCTTTAGGAAGTTCTGGATGCAAGCTCCTCTCTTTGCTACATTTTCTGCATGTTCTTGAGCCTTAGCTCTCCATACAAAATCCTTGAATGCTTTAGTTTACACAAAGGAATCATCCTCCATAAATGTCTTGCAAGCCTCATGCCTTAGGTCATCAACATTTCTTAAACCACTTATATAAGCCTTTCCTATTCTAAAGTTTCCTTCTCCTCTGCTTGATGCAACCTCCCTTGGGGAGAAGGAATTCCTTGTTGCATCTCTTCTAGTGTGACATGATGTCATCCTCTATTGTATCGGGGTAATCAACTACCCTGCTTACCTCAATCCTTTTCTTTCAGACTGGTGGCTTCTCTGAAGGAGATGGACCTCTAGGAGTTGAATCAATATCAATTATGGTAGGAGGAACTTTTCTAGGAGGAGACAGTGTTGACCTCATAGGAGAAGATGCTCTTGACCCCTCTGATGTAGCAAGGGTTGGAAGTGTTTGTTGCTTTTTTACTACCTCCTTATTCCTAGAGTATATCCAAATTTTCTTAGGTGGCTGATAAGAGGGTCTCTACTCCAATGCTTTAGTGGGATCTTATTTAACTTCCATTGCCTTCCCCTTATCAGTTATAGTACATTCCTCCAAAACACCCACTACATTCTCAAAATTATCCATTACATACATGACTCTATTTCATTTCTCCCTTAATGTTTGGTAGAGGATCATAATTGGGATCTAAAATTTTAACCTTTTCCACCACCTTTTTGAAGGCAAGATACATGGCCTTTCTTTCATCTTGGAGTTGAAAATCAAATATATTCCCGATGACATCCCCGAGAAAATAAAAAATTATGGAATAAGGAGCCATTTCTATTCTTTGCTCTTAAAGTAGCAATGAGACCCTCGGGGTCATTGTTCCTTGGGCACATAGTCTTCAATCCATAAGGTGCAAGAATTTATCCCAATTCCCTCCATCCTCCCTTGACCAATACAAAGTCTGCAAATATTGTCCATTTAGGGAAGAATGATCCCTTCTTTTTTTTCTTTGGAAAATGCACCATTTGTGCTACCCCTATCTGTCTCATTATTTCAATGAATCCAATCCTCAATGGCACATCTCTTAGAAATGCATGAGGATATAAATTAGTGTCATTTACCATGAAAATGGTTGTGATGGGGTATGGAATGATGTCCCCCCAATTATGAGCTATTTTCAAATCAAGCCTCCTCTCCAAGGGCCTCAAAAAATTATGTATCTGTTTGGGGATCCTTGGTGAATCAAGAATTAGGAACCTCCTCATTTTTGAAGCAAAAACATTATGAAACACCACATAGTCAAATTTCAAATCATCCTTATCAAGAATTTGAGTCCAACAATGGACTATCAATTCAAGATCACCCTCCATCTTCTTCAATATCATATCTTTACCTAAATTCTTCTCTCCCTTGTATAAAAAAATGTGCATCACAAGCGAATACCACCAAAATCTAACCCAAGTCTTCCTTGAATTCAGTGAAACCAAACCATGGTGAATGTGCTCAACTAGATATGTGGCATAGTCAGAAACTACATTGTAAGCTACATGTTGCAAATGTGCTGCCATGTACATGTAACCCCTTGGCATGGTGGTTGGTGGATCACAACCAATGATTTGTCACAAGGAGTACATTGTCTTCTTGAAATAGTCAACAAAGTACTTAATGGGAAATGCTTCCTTTTCATCTTTTCCAATCTTTACCTATTTTCTAGACTTCCCAACCCCAGTACATACAACATGCATGGGTAACGTTGTTGTCCTGAACAAAACCTTAGTATTCTCATATTATTTTCTGAAAGTGTCAAGATCAATGGGGATCATATCCTCACTCCACTCATGCAACTTGAAAACTTTTGCAATCTCTTCCTTGGCTATCTAAACCATTTCAACACCATTACATGACCTAACCACCCTACAAATAGGGTCATACCTTGCAGTTATGTCTTTCGACAGGTCTACGCCCATGTATACATTTGGGATGACTAGCTTCCCCATATCCAACCTCTAGGTGTTGCAAATAGGGACACCACAATTTCTGTTCCCAAACCAATTTTGGAACAATTGCCATCCAGTGTAGGGAAACTCAACATCCTTGATAAAATGTTGCTTTTCTAGTAATCCATTTTTAATTCTAGGGCCATAGAATAGGGATGCTCCCTCAGCCCTCTTGTTGGTTGAGGGTTTTAATTGATCAATAATATCTTGGGCAAGAGGTTTGGATGAGGTTTTAGATCCAAAAAATTGAGCTTTGGGTGTCATTGGTAACGAGGTAGGTTTTGATTGATCTAGGGTTTTGACACAAACTTCAAAACCTAGCTTTTCTATTCAAAACCTAGGGCACACCTTGAAGATACAATTTTAAAGGGTTTGACATAAATTCATGAAATACACAATTTCAAATAACTATAAATAAATTAAAAAGCATGTAGATCAATTCAATTGAAAGACACAGTGAATATTTACCCTAATTCAATACAGTTTGGAAAAAGCACAAAGAATAGCATTTTTTTTACTTACAACTTTTTTGCTTGAAGGAAACCATAATTTTGATAGCGTTAAACTCTACAATGCTCTTCTTGATCTCCTAGATGATTCAAACGTGTTTACAATTTTCAATTACGTGAAAAACCAATATTTTATGTGCATTTATGTTGAGATTGGATAGCTCTGGATGTATTTTCTACTATTACTACTCACTTGTGCGAAGAAGAACAACTCCCATAACCACTTATTTATTTTTTGAACATTAGCCATCGATCTGCTCATGAGATGGCATTTTGAATGACTCAGATTGAGTCAACAAGATTTGAAGTTCTGTCACCATCATTCACCTATCCTTCGGACAATGAAATTTTTTCGGCTGGAATGCTGACTTATTCATTATGTGGGCTCCACCTTATTTCCAAGCAACGAGAGAAAATCCATGTGTCGGCATCCTGTTAACCCCGCTACTCATTATTTTATTCCTACAAGGCTGGCGGGGAATGACAAAGATTAAATCACAACAATGGATCTCAACCATCGGTTCAAATTCAATAGTGTTGGGTATGTAAGTGGATACAGGCCCCACACCTACAGCGATACATGTGTCCTTAGCCTGCTAACCCCTCTACTCATTATTTTATTCCTATGGGGCTAGCGAGGAATGGCTAGGATTAAATCCTTTGATCAAACGGCTAACAAATGTGCACATGCAATAAATTTAGTTTTAAAGAAGGGGACCCAACTAGGTCAGCAGGACTAAGACCCTCACGAATAAAGACTTAATACCTAAGTCATTTAACATGAATTTTTTCACCCAACTTAGCAAGTATTAAAGTGATGGAAATGTATTCAGTGACTGATAGACCTAAACCAATGGGTCAATAATAAAATGATTCAGATGGCTCAAGTTGTAACTCAAGTGACCGGTAATCAGGTGAAACAAGTCAGTGAAGAAATGGAATTCCCAGGGTTTAAGACTATGCGAATATGAAGCAAGGGATTTTGAACCAAAACCCTAAACCCTACCCTGAGGAAAAGAGGCAATAAATCATGACAAAGTAAAGAACCAACTCAATTTTTTACAATTTTAGAAGCTCTAACATATCCCCTCATCTAACATTCCAAAAAATCAATAATTTATCCCCATATATAACATTCCACAACATCAATCATACATCCCTTCAAATTAAAACATCTCACAACAAAAATCATCTATACCCCAATATCACAATAATTAATTCAATACATCCAATATTACACAACATCAATTATTGATCCCTTCACATTTCACCATTCAACGTCAAACTGACATATCCATCATCACACCCACTAATGACTTGGCATCAAAAATTCAATTCTTGCATAAGAAGATAAATGACATGGAACTTGGACATACAAATAAGAGACATTACACTCTTTAATATATGTCCTTATCCATTTGATATAACATTACCTATGGCTCCTCTCCCTCACAAATTTGGAATTCCAAAGTTTGACAAATATAAGTGAAGAGGTGATCCACAACAACATATATTATAATTATACATAGCATGCCTAGAGGTAGCTTGCAACGACACATATTTGATGTGCCTCTTTCCTTGAAGTTTAAGAGGACAATAAATATAATGGTTCTCTCATTTGGAACATGGTATTAAGGCATTCCATGAACTATCTAAAAACTCATCAGTCACTTCTCTTACAATATTGAACATGGTTTATCCATGACTGATTTATGTAACACACAATAATGAAATGGATAATAATTAACTCAATTCCTACAATGATGGAGAAACATGGATAGTAAATTCCCATGGCCTATACCTAAAAGACAAATGATGATTTTTTTTTTCCAAAACATTAATAAAGAGATCAGATTCCACCTACAAGTGTAATTAACCAACTCTTTTGATGAAATTATAGAGAAATGGATAACCATTGAAAAGGCTCTCACCGTAAAAGAACATATTAAAGTCTATGAAGACAACAAAGACCATGTATTAGAATCCAATGATAAACCTTGCCTATGGGCTAAAAATAATAATGTTACCAATGATGGTGTACTGGATGCTAAACTTATATAAACTATACAACTGCCACCTAACACTCAACAAAACAATCAAAATTTGAATCCCCCAAAGGGACCACCAAGACCGAATACCAATACTAGATGAAAGAACACCCCCTTAGGGGAGCCAATTGAGACTGTATTGAAAAAATTATTCCAAAAAACCCTCATTAAGCTAGCATAGCTAAGGCAATATGATGAACCACAATTCAAACCATCATGGTACAATGACAATGACTATCATGAGTACCATAGGATAAAAGTTCATAAAAAACCTAACTATATGAAACTAAAAAATATCATCCAAGATCTTATTGAGCAAGGCGATGTAAAAATTGGACAAAATCATAGAAATTATGGTAATAACTATCTAGGTATCTACAAGGATCCAATCCCTAATCATGGTAAGAATAATGACTCAGGTAAAGAAAAGTATTATAACAATGTCAACCATTCATATGATTCTATAGTAGGACACATTGAAAAATCCAATAACTACATTTTTGTTGTTACCAATCCTAGTAATAATCTTGAATGTGGAGTCACCACATGCCATGGAAAAGTTACCCTTCAAGGGGCCCCACTTCAAACCAATATCATGAATAAGTTGTTACCAATTGAGTATAATATTATAGATAATTTGAAGACAACAACAACTCAAATCTCCATATTAGAACTATATAGAATATCTCCCATAGATAAAGAGATTCTTGAAAAACACTTCTAATGTCATCTATATCTACCAAAATGGATACTGAGAAATTTCAAGCCATGGTAGGAAACATTTAATCAACACACCACCTCATATTTATATAAAAATACCTTCCTTCTGCTTCATATCATAATCAAGCATTGCACCTAAAATTATTTTTCCATAAACATAAAATAAAAAGAGTCCTAATAGATGGTGGAGTAGGCTTAAAAATTTGTACTTTAAAATTGGTAAAACAATTGGGATACTCCAACGATGCCATAGAGAAATGATGAGAGCCAATTATGTTCTATTTTATGCCATATTTTGGCCTATTTCATGCACCTTCATACTCATCCCCATATTCCATTTCTATTCCATATCATACCATTTTACCATTTTGTGTTGTATATTATTTAATATATAAGTAATCTTTAATTTAGTTTTTAGATAAAATATGTGAATAAATAATATCATATTATATTTACTAATATTAAATATATGTGATGTAAACTGGTAACATGAGCCATTTCTAACTAGCTTATTGAAAAAAACTATTTAATTTAATATTTCTTTATTTATCAACTGTTATAAACCCAACACACACACACACACACACACACACACACACACACACACACACACACACACACACACACACATATATATACATGTGATGTAAACTGGTAACAACAGATATAATATAGAAATACTTCTTGTTTGTGAATGAAGAAATATTCCAAGTGCTACAAATTATTGTTCTATGCAAATTATTGTGCTAGCATAACAAATCTTATCACCTACAAATCACAGAGCAAGGGCCCACTCCCTGGTGAAGCACGGTGACATTTATTTATTTTTACTATTAATATTTCTAGGCATTATTTTTTTTCCATTTGATTTAATTTCAAAATATTTCAAACGTTAATAGTTGTGTGATTTAAATTCTAGCAGCTTTATTATAGTTTGGTTTGATAGAAGATTTTGTGATTTAAATTTGGAATGTAATATTTTATTAAATTTTGATTTCAGTATTTTTAATTTGGTGAAGTGTGTTTTATTTTATGTTAATAAATTTTTGTTGTTACTATCACAAACTATTGCTGTCACAATTAATAGTTCTTGGTGCAATTCTGACAATAAGATAGAAACCAAAAGCATTCAATTCGATTTCTAGTCTTTTGTGTGCTCTAGCCTCATTTCATCCCCACTCATCTCACTACTTGCAGCCCTTGTGAAAGTAGCCACAACACCTTTCATGAGCTTATGATCCCCGAATTGACACTTAGATCGAGTTGAATCTAGTTTATTCCTTACCCTAGTTTTGGCCTATCAAGAAACAAAAATCATTACTATTAAAGCATATCATGATGTTGAACAAGAGTTAAAAGGCATAATTAAACTTCCTATCCAAGTTGATCTCATAATTGTAAAACCTACATGTCAAGTATTGGACCTTGATCTACTATACGACATTTTCCTAGGCTACCCATGGATACATGTTATGCAGGTTGTCCCATCCACCTATCATCAATAAATAAAATTTCCCTATAACCAAATTGAGGTAACCATTTATGGGGACCCTCACCCTTTCCAATATTACCAAAATATAACGAAAAAATACTAGAAAATCCACCAAGTACCTAACAATTATATCGCATCATCTTCTTCATCCGATATTGACCCATCCACATTTTCCTCTTCATCCACCACACATGAGTCTCTTCCTAAAAGAAAGGTCCAAATACATGACAAAGGTTGTAGAGACTATGATCTAAAAGCGCCCTTCCAGATAGGACAACTATCATCTTCTCATAAGACATATGGTAAACCTCAAATAATAGAAAAAAAATCTTCCTTTATCAAGTTTGAACCCATGGTATTCTTGAAGTGGGGAGAGCTAAAAAATATTTCATAAAAGATATTTCAAAATGGTTATACTAGGAAGAGAAAGAACAACCAACCCTACCAATTGAGCATTATAGTTAGGGTTTCTAGATTATCAAGAACATGGGATTCATAGGTCAAGGTGGACTTGGAAATCATATAAAAGGAATAAAGGGACCAATAATTTTAGAGGAGAGACAAAAATATTAAGGGATTAGGTATGGGTCATTATGTAATGTTTCTATTGATATTGAGTGTGCCCCTAGCAAGGTAGCTGAAGTCTTTCATATGATTGAAACTTCTAACGATGATAACATCAAGGACTCTTCCATGTACATCATCAAGTTTTTGGAAAACACAACCATTAATAACATAACATCCATATCATTCACATCTCTCTTTCCAAGCAATGGCCTTCAACTTATCTATCCTCAACTTATTGATTGGGATCAACAAGGATTGCCAATTCTAGATATATTTCAAAGTGATGATGCACATGATGAGTGTATGGGACTTAGTGATGACATACCACTTGGAGACCACAAAGTAGGATTTGACATATATATTTATACACAAGAATAATTTGAGGGAGAAATAAAATATTGTAGTCCCAAAATAAAAAATATTAAAATATTAAAAAGATCCCCTAGTGAAAACCTCAATGTGGCTCTTTTGGATCATGAAAAAGTAAAAATAAAGGATGTATCCAAAGGAGAAAAATTCTCTAAGGTTCCTAAAGATGAAGTATTGAACCTCACAAGTATCACTAAATGTTAAGAGATATCATTATTTTTAGTAGAGGTACTAGAGGAAGTTAATGTTAGAACATTCAATAGTCCCAAAATCACATTCTCTATTGCATCATTGACATATGAAGAAAAACAAGATTTCACATCATTCCTTGAACTAGGGAAAGTGAATTTTTCTTGGTCTTATGCAGACATACCAGGACTAGATATAAAATTGGTAGTCCATCATTTTATGGTCTACCCAGAGGCTAAACCTGTAAAATAAAAGTCATGTGAGATACATCCTTGGATTGCACTACTAGTCAAGGTGGAACTACAAACACTCCTATATGTTGGATTTATTAGGCTGATAGATTATCTAGAGTGGTTTTCAAACCTTGTACCTATTTCCAAACCCACAGGGGGCATCCACATATGTACTAATTTTAGAGATATAAACAAGGCTTTTCCGAAAGATTATTTTCTGTTACCAGAAAATGATATCATAGTGGATTCAATAGCAAGTCATATGATGCTTTCCCTCATGGATGGTTTCTCAGGATATAACCAAATCCATATAGCACAAGAAGACCAAAACATAAAAAATTTCACATTTGGGGTACCTATTGTTAGAACATAATGCCACTTGGTTTTAGGAATGTTAGTGCAGCCTATTAGAGAGTTATGATAGTGATTTGTCATGACATATTCCATAACATAATGGAAGACTATCTAGATGATTTACTTGCAAAACCAATAACAAGGAAATAAAATTTATTTGTTCTTGGATAAATATTTGATAGACTAGAGAAATATCAGGTGAGCCTAAACCCCAAAAAATGTGTATTTGGTGTCACTTCAGGAAATCTATTGGGATATATTTTGTATCATAAAGTTATTGAAATTAACCCCACAAAAGTGAAATCCATAATAGACATGCCTCCCCCATATAATCTCAAGAAAATTTGTAGTCTCCAAGGAAAGTTATAGTCTATCAGATGGTTTACAAACCAACTAGCAAATAAATGTCATCCATTCTCTCACCTCTTGCATAAATATGTCACATTGAAATGGGATGAAAAATGCCAACAAGCCTTTCAACAACTTTAGGACTATCTAGCTTCACCACCAGTATTGATGTCTCTAGTTCCAAATAGACCATTGATATTGTATATTTCAGCTACATCAACAACGCTAGGAGCTCTCTTGGAACAATATGATGAATTTGAGAAAGATAGGGAGATCTATTATATAAGAAATAAATTAGTAGGGTATAAGCTTAATTACACTCCTATTGAGTGATATTGTTTAGCTATCATCTTCACATCACAGAAGCTCCGACACTACATGCTTGGCCACAAAACTAATCTCATCTCAAAAGTTGATTTTTTGAAGTACCTCTTATTAAAATCAACACTCATTTGTCACATGGATAAGTGGGTTATGATATTAAATAAGTTTGACATATAGTATTTAGACCGAAAGGTAATAAAGGGATAGGGAATTGTAAATTAGTTGGTTGAAGCACCTTGATATGACAATAATCCTCTCATACCAAACTTTTTAAATGAATCAGTCTTCACTACCAATCCTACAATTGAATGGAAATTATACTTTGATGGGTCACATACACACCATGGTTTAAGGGCATGAGTCCTATTCATCACCCCTCAAGGTGATTGTATCCCTAAAGAATACATGTTAGAATTTCCATATACTAATAACATTGTTGAATATGAAGCATTAATTATAGGACTTAGAATGATGATCTGATGGAAAATAAAAGAGTTATAGGTCTATAGTGATTTATAGCTAGTAGTTAGACAAGTTAATGATTATTAGCAAGCAAAGGATGATAAATTTCTCCCATATAAAAGAATGGATGACAACTTCAAACAATATTTTAACACATCTTTTGAGAAAATACTCATATTGAACAATAAGGCTATAGATGCTATGTTGACTATTGGATATATCCTAGATATGCCTCATAATATTCAAATATGTGACTTTCTAGTTGAACAAATTTTGTTTCCTACCTTCAATATCCCTGAGTTAAAATTCATGTGCAAAATTATTAGTCTTGATTCCCCTTGGTACCATGAAATTTATGCCTACCTTCATGATAACACCATTCCACCTAACTTAACAACTAACCAAAATCAAACCTTTATCCACTTCTCATCCTATTTCATCGTTCTTGGTGATACACTATACTGAAAGAACCTTGATGGTACTTTAGTTAGATGTCTAAAATTGAAAGAGGCTAAAAATACCCTACATGAAGGTATTTATCAGTCAAATTTTAGTGGCCCTACACTTTCTAAAAATCTACCAAGGAAAAGATACTATTTTCCTACCATGGATCAAGAGGCATATTATTTTGTGAAGAAATGTCTATAATGTCAACAACATGGAGATCTCATTCACACACTAGCCCAAGAGTTGCAACCCATCTCCACATTGTGTCCCTTTCAATAATGGGTACTTGATCTCATAGGAAATATTTTCCCCACTTCATCCTATGAACATAATTTCATCATCACCACCATTGATTATTTTATGAAGTGGATATAAACCATCCCATTACCCTACATCATTGGAAAATAGATAGTGAAGTTCATCCTTAACTACCTAATTTTATGGTATGATGTCCCCATGCCATCATAATAGACAATGGTACACCCTTCAAAAATCAAGATGTTGGCATATGGCTTGAGAGTGTTGTCATTGATGGTAACCTAAGTCATGCATCCGATCTACAGTATAGTTTTGGTTTACACCAGTAGAACAAGGTGAAGAATACGACATCCGATTATAGGCATATAAGTTGATTTGAACACTTCACCAGACTATTATTTTGGGTTGTGGATCTCTGAGGAATGTTTTTTGATGTTTATTCCTGAAGTATACTAATATGCATTCACTAGTACGTGATCTAGGAGATCCGGTGCACTAATCTATTGATTATCTATGCTTGAAGGATGACCCGTTGAATATAGTAATCATGGATGTATATGGAGTAATTAATTAAATGTATTTGTGCTCGATTATGTTTTGTTTGGGTCCTCTATTTGTCTTAACCAACTTTGGAGGATGCACATAAAGAATTAGTGGTGGATTTGGATGACTATTGAGAAGAATTTATTGTTTCATGAAGCCGACATATGAATGATCAAATCCTTGATAGCGTATATATATATGAGATCGGTTTTATCACTTTAAGTGTGTCATGTGGAGAAGTGTGAAAAGATATCGAATGTGTGGGATACAAATATAGTGCAAAATTTAGTAGCGTAATAGTGTGAATTTGTCTATGTGATGTGAAGAGCATAAAAGAGTAGAGCAAAGCAAAGCAAAGTGCAGAGTCAGAAAGAAGATCTAGAATCAATTCTATGAGCTTCACCGAAACTATAACTTGGCATGAATAGATGCTACTATCTTAGTTCATCCTTTAGATGTTTTTAATCTGAACTTTTGTAAGGTAGTGAGCTCTAGGCAGTTTTCTTGAATTCAAGTTCATTCTCTTTTGTAAAACTTTATTTGAGTACTCAAATTGTGGATTAACCTCCACCGTGGTTTTTCCCCTAACAGAGTTTCCACAAAAAAATATTTGTGTTATGGTTTTATGAATGTCTCCTTTGAATTCTTGCATCTTTCTTTTAATGTAATGACATAATGATTGAGTTTCATATTAATTAAGTTAAGATTTGATGAACAATGATTCATGGCCCCCCCCTCTCAGTGTTCCCTTGACTCCAACAATTGGTATCAGAGCTTTTGGTTCCTCGAAAAAAATTTAGCAGCTTGAGGTGGATCTTGGAATGTGATGGACTTTGGTAGTCTTCAGCAACAACTTTTGGTGGCACTTGATGACCTTGATCAGTCTAGAGAAGAAGTAAAAGAATTGAAAGAAAATCTTAGGGATTGTAAGAAATTCATTCTTTCATTGAAGGATCATATTGTTAAATCTAGGGAGAAAAGGAAGGATCTTTGTGACCAGATACAACAAAAAGAGAGTGGAAACATGGATGATGCTCACCTAAATCAAACCTTGAAGGAAATAACTGAAGAATGTGAAAATCTTGCTAGAAATAATGCTACTCTAAAGCATAAGATAGAATCTATGGTGATGAAGCTAACTAAAGAGATTGAAGAAAGGAAGAAGAATGAAGAGAATATTACTCAGTCCTTAAAGACGAAATCTAACGAATGTAGAAGAATAAATGGAGAATTCACTCAGATGGAAAGTGAACTGCTACAATTCAGAAATAATGAAGAACTTGGTAAGAAGATTATTATTCTCAGGAATGAACTTACTATTGCAAATGAGTACAAAGAAAAGTTTAAGATTAGTTTAGTAAAGCTTGATGAGCTAACTCAAGGACAGAAGAGTGGAAATGATAAGAGAGGTATTGGATATGAAAAGGGAGAAAGTTGAATAGAAGAATTTGAAACAAGGAAACCTGATGAACAAAGTTGGAGGGTATTTGGTAAGACAACCTAATGCTCAAAAATTTAATGGATACTTTTTTTCTTGCAATAAATTTTCCCATATGCCTAATCAGTGTAGAAGTAATATGAAATCAAGAGATTCATCATTTTCTGGTCAATGTTTCAAATGCAAAAAGTTTGGTCATAAATCAATTGAGTGCAGAAATGTGTCAAAGAATGTTGAATGTTATACATGTGGGAAATTTGGACATATTTCTAATCAATGCAGATCAAGAAGAAATTGATGGAATGATTGGTTTGGACAAGGAAGTATTGTGTGTTACAATTGCAATAAATATGGTCACATTGCTAGATTCTGTAGAAACAAAAAGGTGGATAGAAGAGGTCTGGTTTACAGAAGCATACACATACAGGGAAATGACAAAGGAAAAGAAAAAGTGACTACACATGAGATAAGAGATAAGATGAAGAAGACATGGGTAAGGAAGAACGATGTTGATGCTGGAAATGGTTCTACACTGGAACTTGCTTCCATTAATTCTTTCCGTAATTGATTTCAGGCCATTGGCCCAGGGGGAGTTCTTCAAGAAAATATTTCTTCCCCTGGTCAAAAATGTGTATCAATGATGTACATAAGTTTTGGAGAACTTTCGCAAGGAAATTCAAAGAATTCATAGGTCTGCAAGAGAATTTTTCTCTTGCTGTCTGAGAAAATAGAGCACCTAGAAAACTTAGGGAAAATGTATTTATTGCACGTGTGTGAACTATAAAAGTCAATTTGGAATCATCATTTGTCACTTTTCATTGAAGAAGAGAAGAAGGAGAGAACTTGGTAGAATAATTTTGAAGCAGAGAAGTTGATTTGCCATCGAAACTCAAAATCTATCAGGTATTCCAAATTGTCTTCAGAATTTTCATATATTTTGGTGTGTGGTTGTTGAACCTAAGTTTGAAAGGAAAATGGAACAAATCAAGAATTCAATCATTTTGGATGAATATAACAGTGCAAAGATTAGGTCTATGAGGAATTTTCTATTACCCAACAAAGTGAAGCAATTGAGTGAAGCCAAACACAAAAATATGGATATTTGGAATGAGTTTCCGTACTTTTAGGAAATGACATTTGTCAAATTCATCTTGAGCAGATTACATGATGATACTTTAACTTTGTACAAACCCTACATCATCTCAAAAGAGTTAATTGATAATTTCACTGGATTATGCAAAGTTAGAGATATACCAAGGAAGAAATCCATCTGGAACAAGGAAGTTGAAATCCTAACCGGAATAATCAGAGATTAGAGGGCACTGATTATTGTGACAATCAAGAATCCTATTACAAAGTACATTGCACATGAAATTTCATATTAAGTCTTTTTTAGAAACCAA
This sequence comes from Sequoiadendron giganteum, assembly GCA_007115665.2. Taxonomy (NCBI): domain Eukaryota; kingdom Viridiplantae; phylum Streptophyta; class Pinopsida; order Cupressales; family Cupressaceae; genus Sequoiadendron; species Sequoiadendron giganteum. The sequence goes on from CM021100.1 coordinate 724,672,035, forward strand.
GAAGGAGCGACCTTGACTAGCACAGTCTATATTTCTCATAAGATGATAATTCAAGGTCAAGACTTTGACCTGTGTGGGTTGATAAAGGATCAGCTAATGGAGAATGTGCAATTAAAAAAATAAATAGGCTACCATTTCAGATTTGATACTTTGATCATATGCTTAGTAATGTATTTCCTGAACTGTTTGCCAAAGATCGACAATGTGGTGTGGAATGCAAATGAACTAGTTTGTAGGCAAATGTACTCATATTCAAGGAGCTTGGCTAATTGGGATCTAGAATTTTAAAATTTCTTTAAGAATGTGCTTGGAAAGTGTGGTTTAGTCAATATTTCCCTTTCGGTGGCATGGATAAAATGCAGAAAAGAGAAAAAGAAGTTGTTGAATACAACCCTCTGGAATGCAAAGTTCCCAGAATTGAAAGAAAAGGTAAAGAAAAGGAGATTGTGGATATTCTAGATGAAGAATCTAATGAAGAAACTAAGAAAAATGAATCAGAACCAGATTAAGTCAGTGAGGAAGAAGATGATTTGTTAAAGGAAATGTTACAACAACTTATTCAGGAAGAAGGTGGAATGCAAAAGATTGCTAGGTTATGGTCTGTTAGACCATCATATGATCAAGATATGATTCTGAGTGTAGTAAATTCTCATGTTGAGCACTACAAGATCAAATTGGAAAGTTTGCATAACATTCTACTTGAGGAAATGATTGAATGCAACAAAGAAACAATGAACTCTGAAGATAAAGACAAAGAAGAAGGTGAAGTTATCTCTCACCTAAAGGAGCAGTTTAGAGTATCACTTACCAAAATGAAGAAGAAAATGAATGAATTGAGATAGTGCATAAACTTAGCTAACAACATCTACAACTATTGCATCCTTTGGCCCCATGTAGTTAGTAATTACAAAGAGAAATTGGAACAAAATGAAACAGAGTTGAATGCTATTGGGAAAAGATTTGACATGCTGCAAGATCAGGATGGCACCATTAGAAAAATAATTCGAGAGTTACAGCCTGAACCCACCAAAATTCAATTCACCAAGAACACACTTGTTGATACTTTTTGGAAGGTGAAGGATCAAACCGAATGCACATTGGAGCAGATGGTGGAGATTCTAAGGAAAGGGGAGAAACTAGAAGAAGCAATTACAATTCTAGAATCTCTAATTGAAATTTTCAACAAAACATCCAAAAACAACAGTTTGATCATTATCATTGGGATATCAATAGATGCTTGGAAGAAATTCCTTCCAGAAATGAAGAAAAATCATAAGATAATTTTCTAAAGTAGCAGTCAATTGTTTGCAAATTTTTGAAGTTTTGGTCTAAGGGGGAGAATTGTTGGTATATACATTTTGAAATTTTGGAGTTTTTGAACACATGTTTTGTCTTTTTTGCATATGGTCTCTATGATTTTTCATTGATGTTAAAGGGGGAGAGAATGCAGTGAAAAATGCTCTATAAATCTTAGTAGGAGAGAGTGCAGCAAAACTTGACATCATACATATAATGATTCTGACACTTAGTCATTTTTCACTAAGTGTTTCCATTAATGCCAAAGGGGGAGATTGTTGGCATATGGCTTGATATTTTTTTCATTGATGGCAACATAAGTCATGCATCCAATCTACAATATAGTTTTGGTTTACACTGATAGAACATGTTGAGAATAGGACATTCGATTATAGGCATATAAGTTGATCTGAACACTTCACCAGACTATTATTTTGGGTTTTATATCTCTGAGGAAGGTTTGTTGATGTTTGTTGATGCTTATTCATGAAGTATATTGATATGCATTCACTAGTACATGATCTAGGAGATCCGATGCACTAATCTATTGATTATATGTGCTTGAAGGCTGACCCATTGAATATAGTAATCACAGATGTATAAGGAGTAATTAATTAAATGTCTTCATGCTCAATTTTCTTTTTGGGTCCTCTCTTTGTCTTAACTGACTTTGGAGGATGCGCATAAAGAATTAGTGGTGGATCTGGTTGACTATTGAGAAGAACTTATTGTTTCATGAAGCCAACATATGAATGATCAAATCCTTGATAGCGTGTATATATATATATATATATGAGATCGGTTTTATCATTTTAAGTGTGTCATATGGAGAAGTGTGAAAAGATAGAAAATGTGTGGGATATGAATATGGTGTGAAATTTAGCAGAGTAATAGTGTGAATTTGTCTATGTGTGATGCGAAGAGTAGAAAAGAGTAGAGCAAAAGCAAAGTGCAGAGTCAAAAATAAGATCTAGAATCGACTCTATGAGCTTCATCGGAATTGCAACTTGGCATGAATAGATGCTACTATCTTAGTTCATCCTTTAGATGGTTTTAATATGAACTTTTGTAAGGCAATGATCCTTCCCTTTGAGTAGTGAACTCTAGGAAGTGTTCTTGAATGCAAGTGCATTCTCTTTTGTAAAACTTTATTTGAGTACTCAAATTGTGGATTAACCTCCACCATGGTTTTTTGCCTAACAGGTTTTCCATGCAAAAATATTTGTGTTATGGTGTTATGAATGTATCCTTTGAATGCTTGCATCTTTATTTTAATGTAATGACATAATGATTGAGTTTTAGATTAATTAAGTTAGGATTTGTTGAACACTGATTCACCCCCCCTCTTAGTGTTCCCTTGAGTCCAACAGATGTGTATACTCTTTGTTCACAATTCCATATCCAACGCCACTTTTCCACACCATACTACCTGTAGGGAAATAATCAAGTTGAGGCATCTAACAAAACCATACTCAAGATCCTAAAGAATATTGTCTATGAGTCTATTCATGATTAGAAACTTCAACTAAACCAAAGCTTATGGGCTTACCATACTAGCATCCAAACACCTATAGGTGTTACACCATATTCCATAGTCTATGGAACCAAAGAAATATTTCTTATAGAAGTCAAACTCCCTTCTTTGAGGATATCATTGCAACATCTTTTCAATGATGAAGAATACTAAGTATCTATGTTACATGAGCTAGATTTTCTAGACAAATGAATTTTTGATGCGTTAAATCATTTACATGGCTATCAAAATTTTCTTCGTCTTAGTTACAAAAAAATGCTCAAGAACTAGAATTTTCAAGTAAGTGATCTAGTCCTCAAAGAAGAATCATCTGGATCAAGATAACAAGGTAAAATTTGAACCTAATTGGTTGGCACCATTTTTCATCACAATGAGCTATGGGTTAGGATATTACCAACTTGCAACACTTTAAGATGATCCCTTACAAGAGCCCATCATTAATAGTCACTTCAAGAAGTTTCATGCCTAACCCTCAAGGTATCCCAAGTTAAAAATTAAAAAAAAAAGAAAGTAAAGAGAAATAATCCATCCAATGGTGAAAAAAACTTTGGTGGCACCTTGGGAAATTACCATGGTGAAAACCTATTTATAGGTGCCATGTGTATAAAAATCCAAAAAATAATAATGATAAAAATCATTCTCTAGTGAATGGAGAGGGAGGGGAGAGCAATGATGCAAGTGCAAGTGCAGGAGCAAGGACAAGGGCAGGGAAAAGGTCGTGTAAGGTGGGGTGGTGAAACTATGGGTGAATTCCAGGATTTGGAGACTCATGCTCAAATCCACATTCCACAATGGGTTTTTCACAAAGCACATTGGGTGGATATGGCCCCGAAACCTAACTCAGAGGAAAAAAATTAAAAGGGCCAAATGGAGAGCTTAGAGCCTCATAAAAATATTATTAAGGATAATCCCTCATCAAATTTGGCCCTTTGATTGGAATACTTCAGAGGGTTCAAAGAGCAACAAAGTAAGCAATTTACTTCAAAAACTCAGCCAAGGGAAAGGGGGAAAAATGTTAGGGTTTCCCCAAATCATCAACAAGGTTTGGGGAAAATATGGAATGAAAATACCTCTCCTTGACATACAAAGCACCATCAGAAGCCAAGATCTAGTGTCTCAATTGGAATGAGTTCTGCTCCAAAGGTTAATATTAATGAGCGGTATGTGGTGCTCGGGGAAGAAAACCTAGTTGGAGACTATGGAATCAGTGGAGATCATGGGGATCTTGAGCTGGGAATGGCCACAAAATTTTCAACAAAAGGAAAAGTGTGGGTTCTTGTCCCCTATATTCAGGCTGACAAGCAATCCCTCAACCAAAAAACCCGTGATCTCCATGGGTTCGCTGTTTTTCTTCAGATATGGGGTGAGGGTTTAGCTCTCTCCAAAATTCATAAGAATATTCATGCTCACTGGTATGTAACTCTCTACTTTAAAGTTCTTTCAGCTAATACTTTTGTTCTAGTTTTGGATTCATTGGAAGCTAAAAACAAAGTTCTTGAAAGTAATATTTTTGGGTAGGAAAAACCCTAATTTTTAGTTTCCCATGGTAACCCTTCTTTCGGACTTCAAAATATTTAAGTCCTAAAACCCTTGTTTGGTTTAAGCTACCTAATATCCCTTTGGTGTTTACAGATCTAGAGATTCTGGTAGAAATAGGTAACTCTTTTGGTAAATTTCTGCAATCTGACTACTCAATTGAAGAGGGTTTTATGTTTGTTAAGATCTATGTCTTGATAAACCCTAACTCGAACATTCCAAGGATTTTCAACTTAAAATTCATAGATGAAATTTGGAGACAAGATATAGTGAAGGAAAAAACTAGTTATAATCATGCCTCCATTTTGATAGATGCTCCTCTGTTCAAAAAACTTAAGTCGGCCTCTTCAAAGGGATTTGTTGTTCCTAGACAAGAGGGAAAAGTAGGGCTTTTGTCCTCACCTCTAAATAGTGCACATGCAAAATTCCCAAATCCATCGGGTTTTGAAAATTCTAAGGAAGCGTGTCCAAGATTAGTACCTTTGAGCTTTAACATTGGTTTGGACCCTTCTCTAGAAAAAAAAATATTCAGGGTTCACACAAAACTTCATTTGAATTTAACACTGCTTTGATTCCTTTGCCAATAGTTTCTAAAGGGGCACAAAATGTCTCACTCGCCTCTACTAACCCTCCTATCATCCTTGGAAATGAAGCAGTATCAAACTCACCAAAGTCCGAGAAAGAAAAAAACCCTTCAAAAATAGGGAATTTAATGTTTAACATCATTTCAGTAGACCAACTATTAATTGATAAAGTCTAGAAAATAATTAAAAATGCAAATGTTGATTTCAATCTAGAAACCCAGGATTGAGTTTTGATAGAGATAGACTCGGATCTATTGCAAATTGAGAAGGGTATGGATATACTACTCTCAGAAAGCCCTTTTGATGCATTATCTTTGGATAAATTTCAGGACTTAGACCTTTTAGATGAGGCAAGCCCTATTCCAAAAGGAAAGCTCCCAGTTTCTCAATCTCCTTTACCTCAAAAGATAAGTTCTCCCCTTTCCACACCAAGAAAGAGAGGTTGCAAACCGAAATCTCAGAAAATCCAACAAGAGATCGATGTTGGAATTCAATCTACTCTATTTTCCCCTACAAAAAAGAAGAGAACTTTTAGCCCCCCTTTGACAAGAGTTGGGGCATCTAAACGAAGTTTGCAATTAGAGAGCTCTACAGGGAAGCAATCCCAAACAAAATCTCAAGGGAAGAGGGGAGATGTTTCCTCCCCTCAAGGATAATGAGGGTCCTATCTTGGAATGTTAGGGGCTTAAATTCCCCTAACAAGCAACGCTTGATCAAGCGTCAATTGGAAGTTGTGGACGTTGATATCATTATGTTGCAAGAAACCAAAATAAATTTAGAATCGGCTTATTCCCTCTTCTCTAAATGGTCTCAATGGAATTTTTCTAGCTCCCCATCAGTTGGGGCATTGGGTGGTCTCTCCTTTTTATGGAAAGAAAAGTTAGTTCTTTTAAAAGTAATTGTTGCCTCCTCTCATTGGTCTCTGGCTCTTGTAAGGAGCAATCATTCTAAGGTCAGTTTTTGGTTGATCAATATTTATGGGCCAACAAGCATTTTTGAAAAATAAAAATTATGGGACATCCTATCTTTGATCTCTCAGTCCTTAGATGATAACTTAATCATTTTGGGGGCTGATTTTAATGCCATATTGAAAGACTCTAAAAAAAAGGGTGGTATCATTCCTAATAAGCGGGTGATGGAAGACTTCAAAGGTTTCATTGAGTCAAACCAATTTCTTGACTGCAAACCTCAAAATGGTTTATTTACCTAGACTAATAAAAGAAAGGATTTTTGCCAAATTGCGGAAAGGCTTGATCATTTTCTTTTATCACCAAATTGGTTGGATTCTAAAATAGATTCCTACTCATCAATCTTGGGGTATCCTGGTTTTGATCACTTCCCAATTTTGTTAGTTTTACTAGAATATAGAGCTCCAAATAAGCTTCCTTTCAAGTTTGAACCAATGTGGATAACAGACCCCACCTTTTTCCCATGATACAATTCTGGTGGGAAAAATACCCCTTTTTTGTAGGCTTCCGTATGTTTCATCTTGTTAAATTGTTAATTTTTTTAAAGAGTAAAATCAAAGATTGGAACAAGTCCCACTTCAAAAACATTTTTGAAGAAAAAAAGAGACTTCAGTCTAAAATAGAAATTCTAAATGAACACATAATACAATTTGGTCTGAACTCGACCTCTTTTGATCTTCAAAAATCTCTCACTTCTGACTTAGAAGAGGTGCTTATTTAGGAAGAATGTTATTGGAGACAAAAATCAAGAGATACATGGTTATCTAAGGGAGATAGAAATACAAAAAAAATCCATGCTTCAGCCAAAGTTAAAAGACAAAAGAATAGAATCTCCTCAATCAAAAATAATTTCAGCAAAATCTTTGAAGATGAAAAATCCATTGGTAGTGAAGCTTCCTCCTTTTTTAAGAATCTCCTAACAGCCAAGCAAATAAAAATGAGTGCATCACTCCTGATTCAATTCCGAAATAAGTGTCTCCGGAGGATAATGATTTCCTCTTGGCTCCATTCTCCTTGGAGGAGTTAAAATAGGTTGTTTTTGACATGTCTCCTAAAAAATCCCCTGGTCCTAATGGTATCACTATGTTATTCTTTCAAAAGTGTAAGAACATAATTGGGAAAGAAATCTTGCTGGCTTTGGAAGAATCTAGATGCAACAAGACCATTCTAAAGGAGTTAAATTCTACCTTTATTGCATTAATCCCAAAAGTGGAAAACCCTTCAACATTTACAGATTTTAGACCGATCTATTTATGTAATTCCATTTATTAAATCTTTACAAAAGCGATCGCCTCCCGCCTTGCAAAGATTATTCCTCATATAGTCTCTAAGGAACAAGGGGGATTTTTCCCTGGGAGGGAAACATCGGGTGGAGAAACGATTGCTCATGAAATCTTGCATTCCATTATGTAGAACAAGCTTCCATCCATGATTTCAAAATTAGATATGATGAAGGCTTATGATAGGGTAAACTAGGATTTCTTAATTGCAGTCCTATGCAGGTTTGGTTTTTCTGATAAATGGGTTAAATGGATTCATTCATTTATCTCTATGGCAAGATTCTCAGTCCTGATAAATGGATCCCCTTGCCGTTTTTTCTCTTCGAGAGAGAGATAAGACAAGGAGATCCCCTTTCTCCTTTTCTCTTCATCCCATGGCATAAGGCTTGAGAAAATAAATTAAGTTAGCTAATCAATTAAAGTTCTAGAAAGGTATTCACTTACCAAACACAAATTAATACCAAACCCATGGTCTATTTGCTGATGACAAGTTACTTTTTTTCCATGCTTCAATTCCAGAGGCCAAAATAATAAAAAATATTCTATTGGAATACTCGGCCTTGTCGGGTCAGGTGATTAATCCTTCCAAATCAAAGTTGTTCCTGTTAAATGTACCTCCTTTCATTGAATAAAAATTGCAGAAATTTTGGGGCTTCCCAGTGGGGAAACTTCCTTGTTCTTATCTTGGCATTCCTTTCTTTATTGGAAAAGGTCAGCCTTCCTTTTGTGACAAAGTGATTTCCTCTATCTCAGGGAGAATTCTTGCTTGGAAATATAAGTGGCTTTCTTTCTCTGGTAAAATCCAAATAATAAAATCTGTCCTAAATGCAATCCCAATTTACCTGATGTCAGTACTAAAAGCTCCTGTTGCCACCCTAAATCACCTAAAATTTGTGCTTCACACTTTTCTTTGGAGCGACAATGTGGGAGGAAAAGAGAGAATCCCTCTTCTTTCTTGGGATAAGGTTTTCCTTTCAAAAGAGCTTGGTGGAGCTGGGATTAGAGAGGTCAAACTTCAAAATATTGCATTAGGAGCTAAGCTTGTTTGGAGATTGTATCAAAATCCAAATTTTTGATGGGGGAAAATCATATTATCTAAATGCCTTAACTCTCATCCAAGGGAATGTATCTTCATTGCTTCCTCCCTTCCAAGGGGTTCTATTGTTTGGGAATTTATCTCTTCTTCTCGGTCGGTAATTCTTCCTCATCTCTCTTGGTTAGATTATAATGGTCAGAAAGCTAAATTTTGGGAAGATGTCTAGAATGATTACCCTTCTCTATCTCATCTTAGAGATTGGGGCCCTCTAATTTCATTCCTTAAAAACTAGTGGGGGTCTAAAGTGGTAGATTACTTTACTAGTAGATCTTTCACAAGATATTCCAAAATTTAAATGGAAATCAATTGACCCCTTTCCTTTTCCCTCTCATCTCAAATTAGCCTTCAAAGAGGAATTGGATAAAAGAGCTGTAATTTACATAAACAAGGAGGATGTCCTAATCTAGACTAAATCAAAATCTGGCAATTATAATGTAAAGGATGGTTATAAGTCCCTCTTTCCTTCCTCCACCCAAACTCAACTCCCCTCTGCTCTTTTTTGGAATGATGTAGACCTCCTGAAGGCTAGGCCTTTTGCTTGGGTTGCGCTTCATGATAGAGCCCTTACGAGTGCTAGATTGGACAGGCTAGGAATTAGTACTACCTTCCCTTGTGCTTTGTGTAGGTATTTTTTAGAATCCTTGGACCACCTTTTTTTGCATTGTCCCTTTGCTTCTCATTGTTGGTACTGGTTATTTGAGAAGTTGGGTTGGCAATAGTTAATTGGTCCTTTGTTGTTTGGCCAGTTTAAATCTTGGCCTTAGAATTTTAGCTCATCCTTTTTCCCTTTTCTTTGGGTGGTTTCTCCCTCCTCGCTTCTCTGGAACATATGGATTGAAATAAATAATATAATTTTCAAAGGTATTTCAACCTCTTTGGAATTAGTAGTGTTTAAAAGTGAGAAGGAAATATTTGAAGCTATGAAATCCCACATCATTAAACAAATAAACAATCTGAAAAAAAATTCAAATTGGGATAGCTTCATCATTAGCTCTTGGCCAGTGTTAAAATCTTTGCCTTTTCATGGTTCCATCTCAACTAAGGTTGACAAAATAAAGGCAAGAAATGAAGCCAAATGGTTCCCCCCTCCTCCGAATAAATACAAGCTAAACTATGATGGAGCATCTCATGGTAACCCAAACCAATCTAGAATCAGGATTGCTATATTTAATTCTGAATCTCTTGTTCAGAAGGTGGCATGTAGAATAATTCCTCCTGGGTCAAATAATAATGTGGAATTGGAGGCTCTAAGCTTTGGCTTGGAATTGGTGCAATCCATGGGCATAAAGGATATTGAAATTGAAGGAGACTCAGTGGTAATATTTAATGCAATCATAAAAAAAAAATCCCAGGTTTGGCATTTGCAATACCTCCTAGAAAAAGTACAAAAGCAATTATCTCTTTTTTCCAATTATTCAGTTTCTCATTGCTATAGAGAGGTAAATCATGTGGCAGATTTTCTTGCCAACAAGGCAATCGACAACCAATGGCTCTACAAGGAGCTTTCATAAAATCAAATCCCTTATGTAAAGGAGAACCCACCCAGAAATTCCTTCTTAGGTTCCAAACAAGTCTAAATGTTTTGATTTCTTTAACCCCCGTGTTGGTATGATTAGTCTCCAACTAACTCTAGACCCTATGTTTAATTCTCTCTGTCAGATTTTGTGGGTCGCTCTTTTGGCTCATGGTGGCTTCAAGAAATCATATACTTTAATTGTCGGTTTTGTCTCAACCTTCATTAAAAGGAAAATCATTATCTTTTCTTACCACAACCTTGTCATAATCAACATCATTATTCAAATATCTTGCAGTGTGGGAAATAATTATCAGGTGCTATGTGTAGCGTGTTACCTTTTCTCATAAATGTGGTAATCATGTTTTATTAACTCTCTATGTTTCCAATGGAATGTAAATTATTCTCCCAATGCTTGATAAGTATTTGAATTACCACATTATAATTATGTTGGCATCAACTTACTTTGTTGTGACTCTCCCACATGATTTTTACTTGGCTCACATTGGGTAAAGCCGACTGTTTTAAATTTGGCATCAATATTTTTCTGTGGGTTTCTCGAGCATGATTGCTTTCATTTCAGGTGAATTTATGGTAATATCTCGGCCTTGTGTTTTGACTATTAATATATATCTCACATTCTATCTATGGTCATAATGGACTCTCATTTTGGGAGATATCGTGGGTTTCCTGTGGTAATTTTTTCTTGGTTATTATGTCTTCCCATTACAGTGTTGATTGGTATAAAAATTTTCTCCATCCAAAAGTGAAATAATTCAGTGATCTTCATCCTTTGGATCATGAAAAATTGGGTAGATTTTTTTGTCTTGATGATGCAAACATTTTTTTGGCTTGCAAAAAGGTGGTGGGTGCTCATTGGTTTCGGGACAACAATAATGCCACCTTTCATGAAGTGCTCTCTCATTTCTTTACTATTTGTATGGATATTTTACTGGACCCTGAGTCAGTCATGGTCATTGCTGCAAGATTTTCTCAACCTAGTTTTCTCTCGGACTTGGATCTTCGTCAAGATTTGAACAATTATGATTTTAATTCTGGTCTTTTCCTTATTGGGGGCTTTATTTCTCATGATGATTTGATCTCTAATGGTTTTTGTGGAGAATTGTTGTTTATTCTTAGGTCTGGAATTGCATGTGATGATTTTGCAAGGATGGTTTTGGATTGCAATGATCTTCATGAAAAGGTATCACCAAAAATCCTACCTGTTGGTGTAGATATCTTCCTTGCTCTTCATTTCTTGTTCAACATTGCAACTAGAGAAAAAGCAACAGATAAAGCTTCTGTCTATATTAAAAAGAAAGAGAAAAATTATGATTTGTATAATCCAATGCCTCCATCTCATTATGAGGCAAGTTCATCTTCCATGATGGAAGATTCCTACTTTGTTCGTTTTGCTCTTTTTTTTATCATGAGCTCTACATACTCATCTAGCATGTGCTAGACTGGGGGTCGGTGGGTGGTTTGTCCTCTTCTCGTTTTGGGTTTTCCATTCTTGGTTGGGATTCAAAGTATGCAAGTTAATTTTTGAAATCAGACTAGGCTCTCCTATTCAAAGGATTGAGTTTCAAATATGACAATGTAATTTTCTTTATGTTTTATATAAATAAATTTTAGTGGCTTCACCACTTTTATGGGAAAAAAAAATCATTCTCTAGTGAAAACCACTTTGGCGGTGCTTTGGGAAAGTACCATGGTCGAACCCTATTTATAGGTACTATGTGTAGTAAGAAAATTCTACCATCTATCAATTTCTTATCCATTCCATTCATAATATATTCATTCCATCCATATCCACCTATCTATCATATTTTTGCTTACACACCTAGTATGGCTTGGTATTTACTAGTATCTAGTGTTATCCATCCCAACTAGTATCATAATAAAATCATTCCACTTAGCCCATTATAAAATGATCCTACACCTAATTGGGGGAATTTTATTAAACCTATTCATTGGATTGGATCCTTGTTATTACCTTAAACTGAAAAATCCAAAAAATATCATATAATCCAAAAATCCAAGAAAAAATAAAAAAAATAAAAAAATTCAAATAATCCAAAAATCAAAATAATCAAAACATTCCAAAAATCCAAAAAATTCAAATATTCCAAAAATCCAAAATATTCAAATATTCCAAAATCCAAAAAACTAATCAAATAATCCAAAATCCAAAAACCAAAATCTAAAAAAAATCAAATAATCCAAAAATCCTAAAAATCAAATAATCCAAAAATACAAAAAAAATCAAATAATCCAAAAAAAAACCAACACCTACATGAATTTAACTCTATAATAAAATCATCACCCATAATAAAATTATAATCACAATCATCTTTGATAAAGTAAGCAAAAGCAAATGACATGATAATAGAAACCTAGAGCATTCATAAAATATTGCAAGCTAGGATCACTACTAGAACAACTCACTACCTACATACCTATTGCCTAAATCATCTAATTCATCACCCAATCGATGCCTTAATGAATATATATTTCCTACAATAGGCACCATCTAGGATAACAATTACAACCTCTTTGTCAAGAGACATGATGGTTATGATATGTTTTGTCAGTCAGTCTTTTCTTTTGATTTATCATTTTGTCTCCTTTCAATGCTTACTCAAAGCCACCTTGGTCAATCAATATCTTGGTGTTTCTAGAGGAGAATGGAATGGAGCATGGTTGTTTCTTTTTTATGATATGTTTTTGGGATGTTCTTATAATATGACAATGACAAATACTTGCCTTGTGTGTCTTGATGTAGCTTTGCGCATAACAAATGACCTTTGCATATTAGGTTCTTCATACCTTTTGTAGCACTAGGCCTATCATGCTCTAAGTATTATTCTCTTGCCAATTCTAACAAGGTTTTTGTATGTCTGGTATGAATAAGGATAATCCTATTTGTTTCCAAAGTCAAATTCCATGCAATAGATATGACACCACCCTAGTTCTTCATACCTTGGTGCATAGTTCCTACTTGCTATATCAAAATAATAATTTCTCTCTAAATGTTTTTAGTATAACCAAAAGAAATAGAACAATAATTTTCCCCATCTTATTTTTTCAATAAAAATCCCAAACCATTCCAATAACTATAGCTTTCATTGATATTTGATCAACACGATTCATCTATCTATCATCATCATCCAAAATCTTTTCTTTTATCCTACTCATCATAGTAACTATTATTTCTAGGTATCATGAAAAAAATGCATATCATCTATTCATACATAATCATTAGTATCATCATAACATCATATATATTATGCATCTATAATCATAGCATCAAGGTACAATCATCATATATGAAATTATAGCATAATCAAAAAAACAAAAAAACAAAAACAAAAACATAACATTAAATCATGTCATCATCTAGTACATCATCATCATAATTCATCATGTCATATATATCATAACATCAAATAAGAATCATCATTGTATACATATATCCATCACATAGCATAATCAAATAGGAATCATCATTTAATGCATACATTAAATAATATAGATATCCATCACATTCATATAAAAATCACATCATATCATGAAGATCATCATTTGTACAAAAAAATATCATCTCATATATATAAATAAACTTGTCATGATACATCATCGATATACATAATTTCCTTACAAAGGGCTACAAATAGACATGAATATACATATATACTTGAGACCGTAGGCATAATAAAAATGTGTGCATCATACACATCAATATACAAAATTCTCCTCTACAAGGAACTCCCACCCTTTGATGAATGTCTATGTGAGAGTGAACAAGGAGGAATAACTACCCTTGTCTACAAACCTCGAGTTTCTAGCTATGTAGGTTCCTATCCTGCGAGACCCTATCCTAGATGTGGTGGTGTCGATGGTGGTTATCCTAAAGATCTTCCCATCATTGATCTCCTTCGATCTAGTTGATCACGAGGCCCTTGATTGACTCCTCGATGAAAAATTGAGAGCTCTCCTATCTTTTGATACCTCCCTCTCATAGAAGGTCTTATAATAGGTGGCCTCCTGTATATGTCTCCTCATCTCCCTTATAACCTACATCAAGGGAATTCTATGTGAACCTCCACCACCTGTTGCCTCTATTTTTTGATGTCAAGATAAATGTTGAGGTATCTTGACGTCCCTCTCAACTATATTGTGTGTCAAAAAAACTAAGAGGTTATCCCTTTCTACCATCCTTTATGTCAAAAAAATTGAGAGGCTATCCCTCTCTTTGATATTTGTCTCTCTCTATGTGAGCCTGGTCTTGCTCTGAAAGGGCTACTACTAGTTGTACTTGCATATTGGTATCTCCATCATTCCTATCTCCTCCTCTATCACCATCAACCCCATCTCCCTCTCCATCCCCACCATCTCCCCCTCCATAGTATCCTCCTCCCAACCCACCCCAACCCTCTCCTAGCATCTCCTCTCCTCCACATCCATTGTCCCCACCTCCACTGTCTCCTCCACCTACATCTCCTCTATGTAACAGTATATGTCATCCATCCCCACTTCCACCCTAGGCTCCATCTCCACGTGCATCACCCCCAATCACCCCCACTCCCATCTCCCCCATCACACCACCTACATCACCCTCCTCCACTCTCTACCAAAGTTGATGGGACCTAGCTATTTATGTGTATCATCAATGTCTCCTAATTTATCCTCTACTTAGGCGAGTCAACTGAATTGGTAGAAAGGCTATTCACCATTTGTCAAAGTAAGGTATAGTCCCTACATCCCTAACTGTTGAACTCCATTCCCACTGAAGGAGAACCAAGGAATCAATGTATGCTATAGATGTCTTAGGGGCTATCATAGCCCCCCACTTTTCAACATCCTGTTGTGTGTGAGAAAACATGGCCTCCTCACTAGGTGAGCCATGAACCTCTTCAAAATGTCATCTAAATCTCGTGCCCAAAGATACCTCTCTATGATGTGTGCAGTACGACCAATAAACCACTTGGGTTGTTTTCAAAATACTAAATATGTGGAATCATCAATCCATTCCACATAATCTCCATGGCATCCAAATAATGTTATATAGCTCATCTAAAGCTTGTCTCTAGTGGTTAATATCTCCCAATTGTCAGTGTGTCAAAGCACCCTCATAAACATATACATAAGGCATATCATTTTTAGGTGGCTTCCAAACCATAGGACGGGTAACTATAATATTCTCCCATGCCCAAACATGGAGCAATGTCACACTAGAGGACAAGCTCACACGGTGTCTTTACACAACATGTGCATGGTATTATATAGGTGGCCCAGAACATAGGGACCTCATATTAAAACAATGCCATCAATCAACATCCTCTCTAATACTCAACCCCATCTAATATAAAATCCCCTCAACCTTTGATCAAGGACAATAACTCCTCCAATAATTCAACCTAACACAAGCGGGAGAGCTTTGGATATTACCATAACTCTCCATAGGTCCATATCACCATTCTCAATGCTGAGATCATCATCTAGGAATAATCTAGCAAAGGCATACTGTCAAATATCTATGTCATATACAACCCTCACACCATGCATAGGGATCCTATGGATCCTCCAAAGTAATGGTAATCTCCCTAGTAGGAAAAATAAAAGATGATCTATCATTGTGCCACCTCTCGACCAAGTCTATCATCATAGCCTTGTGTGCTCGAACCTTAGGGATATATGTGATATGCCACAATCCAACATCCACAAGAAATAAATGGTCTAGCTCATCTAGTCCAACACTCAGTTGAAGTGTAATAGGATGCCACTCCCTAGACATGCTAGGATCTCAAACAACTTGTGAAAAATAGAGCACACAACATCAACCATATCCAAAATAAATAAATAAACCTAAGTCAACTAGCCTTGAAATAAAAAATACCAAACTAAGATCATTTGTGGCTCCTTTTTTCCAAATGTGCCACTTTATAATCAAATGTGACCCAGTTTGTCAAATGCGCCAATTTTCCTTCAGATGTGCCAAACCATATGTGAACTAGTCTAATCAAATGCGAACTATGTGCCAAACCACCTTCAAATGTGTAACTTTAGCATCAAATATTCCATTTCACATTTCAAATGCGCAATAGTGAGTTTTAGTCATGCAATTTTTCCCTTTGGCACATCTAATTTCCTACCTTTAGCTAGCATTAATGACACCTAAAACTATGCCTAATGACCTAAGGGTTAGATATGTACCACTTGGGGTGCTATGGTTGGCCACTAGTGCCGAAAAACCCTCTTTGCATGGTGTAGAGCTCTCATAATCCCTGTCATCACTACAACTTCTCCATGCTCTAATCTCACTAGAGGCTATAGATCTCTAAAGATAAGAGGGTGCAAATGAATTGAAAATGACCCCCAATTCCTATATATAACCACCCAAATCCTAATTCCCTCTCACCTACCCTCCCCCAATCTATTTTCATCATAACCTATCACCCTCAAACTTGTTCATTGGCCAATCTAACCTATTTTTCATCATCTTCTTCATTAAACCTATCCCACTTACCTATCGTGAGCTCGACCCAAAATTTATTTATTTTTTCAGTCAATATTCTAAGGGGGGCACCTACTGTGTAACCTTCATCCCTCGTTCCATTGGGGTACACTATGGCACATCATCATCCAAAATTTTCATATCAATAACATGTCTTTGAAACAATGCAATAAGACACATTGTCTCAAAGAGGGGCAAAATGTAGACACCTAAAAATATCTAACACATTTCTTCTAAATTCAACATCATTTCCCATCATCATCATGTGCCAACCCCTTCACTATTAATTTAATATTTCTTAATTATTTGATTAAGCTAACACATTTCCCTCTTTAATTAAATAATTTTTAGTTATTTAATTATTTCACCATTTTCACTCATCAATTTTAATTAAATAATTTTTAATTAATTAATTAATTATTTTCCTCCAACCAAATTAATTAAATAATTTTTTATGATTTAATTATTTTTAATTTTTCCTCTATCCACATGATTAAATAATTTTTAATCATTTAATTAGCTAAATTTTCCTCTAAAATTAAATAAATTATTTTATTTATTTAGTTTGACTTTGCATGTTCCTCTATAAATAAATAAAATCATTATTTTATTTATTTCCTAAATATATCACTCTTTTTAATTCCTTCAACTCTAAATTTAGTGACCATCTCTAAATTTAGTAAAGTAACTAAAAAATAAACCACAATTCACTCTCTCACTCCACTTCATCTTCCCATGCATCCAATCATCTGATCTATGTAGTCACTTAACTCCCCATCACAACCCTCCATCCTGACATAGGACACATGCACAGTCTTCATGATCTCTCAAACATCCTCATTTGTTTATCTCATCCCACATCCTATATAGTTGATCTAATAGCCATGAAAGTTATAAAACATCCATCATTCAACCATTTTTTATGCCTCCATAAATATTTATCACTCCACGAATTTGACGAATCTTGCATCCATACTCATCTTTGCATTGTTTTTTCTATCTAGGTTATGCTTTAAAGTATTTGAGCAATCCACATACTATTCAATTAGCATAATTTACATTCTAGAATGGAGTAAGGCTAGGCATTTTGGTAGAGGTAAAGTAGTTATATTAGTTTTATTTTATTTTCTTTCATGTTTGATTTGCCCATGCTTCATTTAGATTAGGTCATTTAATTATTGAATTGGGTTTGTTATTGCTTGATTTCCTTTGTTGAATGTATTAATCAGATTTCTCCTATTCACAGGTATTAAATTTTTGTACACATTAATATCTTAAATGTATTAAATGATAAGGATTAATATTATTCATTATTAAGAACAATCATAAATGGTTTAAATGATTTTAATGAATAAACTTTATAATTTTTTATTGTTGATAGCAATCAAAATATGATTCATGTGTGCTCTAACTACCTTAGTTTCTTAATACATTATCAAGTATTTTATATTTATTTATCTTATATAATTTGTGATCATGTGTTAGTACTAATTTATATGTGCTCGAGATGTCTAGAACACCATAATTCACACTTTGAATCTTCATAATATTTCCTAAATATCTTTTAAAATTCATTAATTTGTGAGAATGAAAGTAAGATGGTATTTTTTTCATGTATAGTTTTATTTTTATTTTTTATATTTAGTTTACATTTAAGTGTTTTATACATCATTAAAAATTCATATCTTGTGCATACATTTAGAAAATATTTGATAAATTACTCATTTATTTATGAAATCACACATCTCAATGTCCTGTTGTGACAATTATATAAATGTTAGAGGACTACTATTTAGCATTTGATATATTTTAATGTGCTATAATCTCACCATGCTATACATTTGTAGCCTTCTAAGCATTATAACTTACTATCCTAGTGCATTTCTAGCCTTAGGTAGGCTCTATTATTATTGTTTGTACATGTACTAGAATCATTGAATCCCTAAAGTTGTAAAACATAAAGGATATTATTTGGTATAAGATAAAACACAACAATTTTCTAGCACCTATATATTTTATTCTTTCTCCACATGTCTTAATTGATTAAAAAAAAATTGTGTTCTTTTACCTTTTAATTTTATCAATTTTATTGTTTCTCTATCTTCTAAATTGATATTACAATTAATTCTTATAATTTCATTACTTTTAGTATAATTATTTAGTCCAGTAATCATATTTTCAACTAACACGAAAGAGGAAAGGAACTAGAGAAAAAATATTATCTTTATTCACATTACATAGTGAAAACAAATTAAAACTGAATTTAGCCTTAACACAACATTAAGATCTATTGCTATATCACTTTCACACAACATTGAGATCTATTGCTATATCACTGATATTACTAGTATTAAAATCTACCTAGTCAAAAGCATTTTCATTTTCCCCAATACTTGTTTATAGTGAAGAATGTATGCAAACTATAGAAGGCTGTGTGGTTTTATTAATTATTGACCATGTATAGTCCTCCAAACTATTAAGCAATGCATTGAGCTTTGGAATTGCTAAAAATAAATATCATTATAAGTATTTTATAAAATAATTTCAATAGTATAATAATATATGAATGTTGTAAAGAAGCCATGAAGATTACCTAATGGAAAATACTTGTATTTCCTTACTACCATTCTACAAATAATGCTCCATTTCCTACAATATATACTTAGAATCATATGATATATATTAAATTATGTTATTTTAAAATATTTCTCACTTTCCAATATCCATTTTAAATGATTTAAAAATGTGTAATAGATTTGTAATATGATCCTAGAAGAGTACTTGAAAGATCGCCTTACATTTGGTATGTATCTACATAAGAAAACTCAATATGTTTTTTCTACTACTTCATGGGATTTCAATATGTTTGTTCTACTACTACATGGAATTCAATAATATGATTTATATCCTCATGTGAATTAAATGAGGTAAAAAATCTCTTATTTCTAGTTAATTAAATGTATCTTTCTCATGCTAGCATCAAATTAAAAGATTTTAAGAAAATCAATCTAATTTAATGTTAGAGTGGCATAAGTAACTTTGGTGTTAGAAGATTAATCTTTACTTGGTAAAGGTTATTCGTTAATTGTAATTATTTATCAACTTGTAGGAATATTCCAAAGGAATCCCTACAAGTCTTTTGTCTTTTTGTCTTCTCACACATGTGTGAGGATGACTCATTTTATTTTTAATTCCTTTATTAAAGAATATTTGTAGCCACCTCCTTAAGAGGATCTTGACACATTGCACACACATAGATGAATGGTGGCATTCATTGAGTTGGGAGTTACATTCTAACTCCTCTTCTCACCTCTATTTATTGAGGTGCCTTTCCTCTCATTCTTCATATTCAAGCAAGCAAGCTTAAGGCTTAAGTGTTCTCTCTCTCTCTCTCTTTGTATCATTCTTAGGCATTTTTCCTCCATTCATAATATTGAAGTTTTTTCTTGTTTTTTCCCCTTATCAAATTATTGTGTCTCCTTTGCATTTGGTGGTGCTTGATTTGGCTTCTCTATTTCTTGGTAATCTCTTCCCTTTAAACAATGCTCATTAGTTAGTACTTTCCATTGCTCATTTATTTTTCCTTTCATGATATCAAAGCTTTGGTATTACTAATCTTTTGTGAGCTACATTGTTGAAGGTTTACCAAGTCTTTAAGCACGAGGCACTCTAAGAGAGGAGGAGAAGAGTCAAAGTCTATTTTGCTCATTGTTTGATATATATATTTTTCTAAATTAGTTTTATTGTGTAGGAACTTCATTTTTTGTTGTTTCATATTTCAAATAATATTTTTTAAATCTACAAGCATTTAGTGTAATTTTTTTTAGAAAAACCCAATAAGGGTTTATCTTATTTTTTCAATTTTCAATTTAAAGTTCATTTATTTCTACAATTTATACAAATCTATTAAAAAATCATTATTTTTTATGCATATTAAAATAATATTAAATCCATAAATTTTTATTTTTTTAAAAGGTTTCAAAACCCTATTCAATATAAATATTTATTTTTTAAACATTAATAAATAAATTCAAATAACATTTAAATAAAATAAAAACTATAAAAAACCTAATTTTCTTTTCAATGGCTTTGACCCGTGTGCGAATTGTTTAGTTTAAACCCCTAAAATTCTTTACCTTCTTTTTCCACCCGATTTCTTTTTAAATCTTCAATAGTTGCGCTAACTTTCTATCCTTTAGCCCGTCGTTCCTTTCCTGCTTTTCGTTTCTTTACTTGAAACTTTTAAAAGTTTCTAATACAAACTATTTTCATTTGTTAATTTTTTTATGAAAGGTTTGTCTTAAATCCTTTAATCCTTTAATCTATCGATTGCTTTAAGAAAAGAAAATAGGGTTTTCAAATTCCATTGCATAGTTTAAGTTTTTAAAGTTTTTAAATAAAGGCTTCTTTTATTTTTTAAGTTTCGATACCTTTAATAAAGTTTTCATAAAAAAATTTTTATTAATTTTTAAAGTTTTAATTTAGTTCTTTTTTAATATTAAATTTAAAGTTTATTAAAATATTTATTTATTTATTAATTATCATTTACTTCTTTTTTGACTTAAATTATTCAATTTTTTTAACAATTTAATTCAATCTCAAAAAGAGGTTATTTTTAAAAATTTATCTAGAAAGGCTTTTTGTTTTTTCTAAATTTAGGCAATTTATTTTTAAAAGAGGTTATTTATTTAAGATTTAATTCAATCAGAAGGGATGTCTTTTTTGTAAGCAAATATTTACAATAGTTATTATTTTTCTCATAAAGTTGTTAAGTTTTTATTGCAATCATGTCAGCTTTAATTTTGGAAATTAAATTAACTAGTTCTAACTATCATTCTTGGAAAACTCATATTTCATTTTTTTTTTGTTTTAAACATCTTTTGGATGTTGCTATGGATCCCAAATCGAAACCTGGTCCGTCTGCATCCCAAGATGAACAAGAAAAATGAAAGATCAAAAATGAGGAATCCCTTGGCCTCATAGGTATTTCCATGTCACACGAACTATATGTTCACATTGAGACATGTACAATAGCCTATGAAGAATGAGACAAACTCAAGACTATTTATGATAGTTCAAATGAATCTAGAAAAATTCAACTTCAAGATCAACTTAAAAATTTAAGGTATTCTGGTTTTAAATCTATGGATGAGTTTTATTAAAGTTTGATGCTTTAAATAATCAATTGCAAGGTTTAGAAGTACAATTAGAAGATCTTAGATTAATTCATCTTATTCTTAAAAAAATATCTTCCTAGGCAATTTCAGCAATTTATTACAAATATTCATGCTCAATTAGCTATTCCTTTTTTAGCTACTCAATTAACTTATGATATTTTTTGTAATTTATTAAGACAAGAAGATAATTCAGTTTGAAAATATTAAGTCTAATGAACATGTTTTTTTGTCTAATCATAAGCAAAATTTTAAGCCTCATTCTAAACAACAATATTATAATAATAAATATCTTTATTATGGATATAAATTAATAGCACTACATGTTTATATGGAAAATTTTATTCTAGAGGACACCTCATCTTTATAACTAGAGCTCCCAAACTTTTTAGGTACAATAATTAGAGGATTTCTCTTAAGAGATCTAAGAACATAAAAGTGATATTTTTGATATGGTGTCATAGGAATACCATGGAAATATGAACATTTTATTTGAACCTAAAAATCTATATTAGGTGAATCTAAGAAACCCCTCTTAGTTTCTCAAAACTCTTGGTACTTTTTTTGTAGCGGTATTGGGTCAATTTATAAAATATTCTCTTCATTTCTCCCATCTAATAATGGATTTATCATGGTGTTATTGAATGCAATGTTACAAAAATTATCAAATTTATTGAGTTTTAATAGTGAAATAGTGCTATTTTGTAATTTGCACCTTGTAGCATCAAATTGATAGTGTTGACATGTTTTAGGTTACATCAATCCAGCAATGTCCCTTAAGATCCCTAAGGACAAAATTTAATAAACTTTAATGAGAAATTTCCAAAAGTTTATGGTATATACAAATTTTTCATCTAAACCTACAACTATGCATTTGGTTAATCTACAAAATCCTCTCTTAGTTTCTATCAAATCATGATAGTTTTCTCATGGTGTTAGTGAATTCAATGTTACAAATACCATGGATTTTCTTAAGTGATAGGGTGTCAAGACTATTATTGTAACATACCCAAAGTTTACTCAATAGTTTTCACCTAAGTTTTAACTCAGAAAGTGAATAACACAAGTTTCCAAAATTAGGGAAATGATATTTTTTATTTTCAATAACTTAATTGCACAAGTTTCCAAAAATAGGGAAATTAATTTTTTTTTGGGTTGTAAGAGTGCTTCCCTTCCTACTATGTACCTTGGCCTTCCTCTCATGGTTAAGGAAGTCACCCCTAGATTTTGGAACTCAATCTTGGAAAGAATGTAGAGGAAATTGGCTGGTGGAAAGGCTCCATCCTTAGCCATGCTAGTAAATTATAGCTCCTGGCTACTGCTCTTCAAGGGATCACTGTGTAATTTCTATCAATTTTTAGAATTCCTAGATATATCATGGAGAAATTTGAAAGAATATAAAGGAATTTTCTCTAGTTTGGCATGATGGAAAAAAATAAGTTGGCTTTGCTAAGTTGGGATACTATCTGTCTTCCTAAATCAAGTGGTGGTCTTGGTGTAAGAAAAATTCAACCTACTAACAAAGCCCTTCTTGCGAAGGTTGGTTGGGATTTGCTAAACAACATGAAGGATTGGTGCATGTTTCTGAATGTGAAATATCTTAATAACACTCCTTTGATCAGATGTCTCTCTAATGACCATCCCCATGGTTCCTTAATTTGGAACAATATCTATAGGGTCAAAAGGCTGCTACTCTCTGAGATGAGATGGAAACTCGGTAATGGTAGAAGAATAAATTTTTGGGAGGACCCCTGTCTACTTGAAATACCCCTCAATCAATTTGACTTCACGAATTTGGTGGCCCCTGCCTCTGAATTTTTTGGCAATAATGTGATGGACTACTTGAATGGACAACATGGTTTTGTGAAGTGGAAAATGTTAGAGAGTTGTTGCCTTCACTCTCTGAAGTTAAGGCATCATGTTAAGACTCTTCAATGAACTCTCTCTAACCAGAATACCCATTTCCACTCAAGAGGATGAATTCTACTGGACTAGGGAAATCAAGGGTAATCTCTTGGTCAATTATGCTTATAGTCTACTGTCTCTATAATAAAATCAAAATAGTGTTTGGAAACACATTTGGAATAGGCAACTTATGTGAAAAATCAACTTCTTTTGGTGGATGAAGAATCATAATAGGATCCTCATCTAGGACAACTTAAGAAAAAAGGGGATTTCAAATCCCTAATAGATGTATGCTATTCAAACATGATGAGGAGTATGTCCCTCACCTATTACTCCATCGTTTGTTTGTTGTTGAGGTTTGGGAGTTTTTCCTTCAAAATTTGGGTATCTATTGGACCATGAATGGTGATCTTAAGAGCTTTGTGGATAATTGGATTTGTCCCTATTACCACCCTCTACCCAAAGAAATTTGGCAACAAGTCCCTCCCATTATCTATTGGTGTTTATGGAAGGAAAGGAATAATAGGATATTTTTAAATGTTGAAAAAATACCAAAGGAGGTTTTTTGTATTGGCTTTAGACTAATTACGAAGAATATATCCTTGTATGTTTGGAAACCTCCATACAAACCCCCCTTTGCCTTGGAAATCACTATGGCTAACTCTTGGAATAAGACTCTGGATCTCAACTCCTTTGACAACTCAAAAGCCTTAGCTAGGATAAACACCAAATGGAAACCCCCTTTCGGATGGTTGGCACAAACTTAACTTTGATGGTGTTGCAAAAAGCAACCCCGGTCTTGCTAGCATCGGGGGCATCATCAAAGATCAAAATGGAAAAAATGGTTGTTGGGTTTTCTGGTGGTATTGGGACTCAAACCTCTATGACAAAAAAGGCAAGAGTACTTCTGAGTGGAGTTAAAATTGCTATTACTCTAGGTCTAAAGAATCTACACATTGAGGGTGACTCCAAATTTGTGATTGACTCCATCAATAATAAATTTTGTCAGGGTTGGAATATAAAAGATATTTTGATTGATTTATAATTCTTTCCCAACAAATTTGAAAGGATGAAACTATCTCACACCTTTCGTGAAGGCAATAAAGTTGCAGACTCATTGGCCAATTTGGGATCTTCCTAGGAATCTCCAAAATGTTGGAGGAATATCGTGACCTTCCCCTTGAATGTTCAAGGATTTATCCTTGAGGAGAAAAAAAATATTAACCATTTATGATGAAGACCAATATCTCCTTCATGGGCTGGACAACCTATCCTTTCACCCTGGTTATCGACATAATGTGGAGAATGAATGATGAGATGGACAGGTACATTTGGGTGACTGGGATGTGGGTTGAGTTGTATTTTTTGTTAGCTAGATTCTCCACGGGATTAAAGTTATTTCTTGTCATTTGTACGAGGCTTCTCCCAATATTAATTATAGGTTAATACTATTTTGGAACATGTGGATGGCTAATATATTTTCTAACCCTTCCAAACCTTTGTTTGATTATGACCTGATAATTATTGATTCTGATGTCATGATGACTTTTTACTTTGCCTCATTGTACTCCCTCTCTACTTGTAATTTCTTCACTACCCTAAGTCCCTTGGAAATGCCTAATTGTACATGGGAAGATCTCATCGCCTTAATTAGGAAAGATATGCAAATTTTTTATGCTAAATTTTCCTTTGATAAGATTTCAGTTTGCACTGCCCTTCTACAATTTGAAAAATATTATATATTTCTTACCTTTGTTTCCATTCACTCCACTCTATGTTTGAATATGGGTGGTGACCATGTGAGAACTGAACCAAGCTCCTATGAAAAATTTCTCTGTGATGCTCGTGTTTGGCACATTTGCATGGAAAGTGGTATGGCTCCTCTAATGGAGTGTTTAAACAACTATGATGAGAAAATTTTAGATCAGTTTGCTAATAGTTGGTGCAATAGAAGGGTTACTGTGGGAGGTATTTATTTTGAGGTTAGTGAAGATGTTATTTCCAAAGCCATAGGGCTTTCCTATTTTGGGTAGAAACTTAGAAACACACTAAAGTGTAAGACATGGATAGTTTGCAAACCTTCCTCAAGGAGAATGAACAACTCACTAAACTCCATGCAGGTTTTGATCAGAGAAAACTTCTTGCACCGTGGGACTAGGTTTTCCTATCTCTTATGAAATATATTACCTTAGAAGGTCATTTTAAAGTTTTTTATTTCTATCATTTTCCACTAGTGAACCATCTCTGGCATAGGCTTCTTATTAGTTTCCCTTTTTTTTTTCTTTCATCCCTTGAAAGCTCTATCAAGGAAACCCTATAAATTGTAGCTAAGAATCCTAAAAATCCCCCTTTACCCCTCTACCAAGGGATTATTCTTTGCCTCTACTATTTCCACCTAGCCCTTTTCCCTCCAAAACCCATATCTACTATCAGAGTTGAGGATCTAGAGGCTTCTAATCCTTCTCCTTCAAAACCCTATCTTGTTGTTTATGTGGGATTTAAGAGGAAGCTCCCTCCCATTGAAAACCAACCATCGAAAGACACTAAACCCAAGCCTCTTGATAAAAAGAAGGGTAGTGTTGGGCTAGCTCAAACAAAGGTTGTCCCAGGGCTCTATGAACTAAAGAACATCCCTACTAAAAAAGGGGGAAAATGCCTTCCAAAAAAAAAGCTAAACAAAAAAAAGGTGAAAAGGGGCATAACCTTCTATATCAAGGAACCTCCCATGGAAAATTATTAGGATGAAACTAGGTCTAAGGATTATGAGGAGGAAACTATGGTGGCCGGAAGAATGGAAAAATGGGTGGAATAGGCTAGTGTTCGAAGGTCCAATCGGCTAGCTAAACATAAGACAAAGGTCCTAGTGGATAAAATTTCTAGCACCTCATAGCATGGCAAAGGATGAGATGATAGAAAGCATGATATGATCAAGGAAATGAAGGAGTACACAAAGGGACCTAGTTAATTCTCAAAGATGAATAGGATAATTCTAGAGGAGTCCATCCCAAACTCCTTTAATCACCAGGCTCATGTTGAAGAGACTAATAGGTCAGATGTTGTGAAGGAGGAAGACTCCAATGGCCTACTTTCTCATGTTGTTACCCTAGAAAGAAAGCTTAATAGAATAGCCTGGTTCATCATCAAGTTCATTCATCACTCGGGTGTCACTCTATCAGCGGTGCTGAAGTATGAAGTTAAAAAGAATGCTACCCAATCTAAACTGAAAAATAATTTGGCTAGTGAAGATGTGTTTAAATTCCTCATGGAGGAATGGGAGGGTCTTTTTGTTGAACACTCCAGATAACTGAGAGGGGGGGTGAATCAATTATTATCAAATAATTTTCTTTACTTTAATTATTCCAGAGTAAACTTAAATCAATCAAATATTAATGAACATGTAAGCACACAACAACACCATGCACAAAGAACACAGAAAATATGTGGAAACCCAAGAACGGAAAAACCATGGAGAATGATAATTCTCAATTATAAAACACTAGTTAAGGTGACACTGGTTAAGGTGATTTTTACAAGGGCTCACTGTAGGGTGGCTCACTGCAAGTTGGGCTCAGCTATTATATCAAAAGATACAAAAAGGCTCACTGCATACATAAAATGGCTCATTGCTAGAAGAATGATGAAAATGAATCCACCACTGAAAATAACTATCACCAACAATAACACCGGATAGAATCTCACTGTCTGCTGCCTCTAGTTATACACTTTCACACACTTCACAATGTCTGGATATTCATATTTAGATCCATCATACTTACCTTCATCAAACAAGAACATCTTATACTTATACCATTCCATGCTTCCATAATCTCCCAAGTTGGCCAAACACAATTTAATAATTTCTAAGTTGGCCAAGCACAAATTGAAATAGGTCACCACAAAAAAAAATCATTTCCACGGTGGAGAGGAATAAAATGTGGACCACACAGAACCTCCTCACTCAAATAAACATGCTACATGATATCCAAAACCATAGAATAAGATATACACATTACAATGCAAACCATGTGTCGGAGCACGTTAACCAACTACCAGATCGGTCCCGACCCAATGCATATCATTATGTTACAAGAGGAATGGGACCAAGATAGATACAACCCAAGATAGATCATTACAACACGACATCTGAAACCAAGCCAATCCAAATCACCAAAGCACCAAAATAGAACATCAGTCACAAAACCAAGATATGTCGACATCAATGACAACAAGCAATCAACATCATCTCAACACATTCCAACACTTTCTAGGTGATGGGGTGGTTTTTGGTTTATTTTTTGGTGGGTTGTTATTTTGTTGTCGTTGTGTTATTTTGTGACCGGTCTATATGTTATAATAGGATATATTTTGTTTTTTGATTTGATGCTTTGGCCCATTGGGCTCCTCATGTTAAGGGTACTTCACCCTATAAATGAAAATTATATTATCAAAAACATAATTTCACATTTCATAAATAATTTCCACATTTCATTGTATTAATGAAATAACATTACATAATTCCAAGTAGATGAAACTCATCTTTTCAAATACAGATTACAATTGATCCATGATCATGTTCATATACAAATTCATAACTTACAAGATTTCAAGGTCAAGTTTTCCTTATTTGGATCACATTATTTTTGTTTCACAAGTCTTGGCTACCATCTATAAGAGGGAGAGCATCACCCAAGCACTTTTCCTCCAACCACAGACAGTGGTTCTTTGCACATCTTCCTAATTGGAAAATAGCCTTACCCTTCAACAAATATTTTGGTATGGAAACCTCTAATAATTCCTTCTTGAGTATGGTGTTGTGTCCTGCATAACTAGTATGGTCATACATCTATAGATACCTGCCAACTATGTATGGCACTCCTAACTAGCTATGTAATCTTGGTGCACAGTGAACCAACAAAGTGTATGTAGCGACTTCTACACTTACTTTGGCCAAAGTTTTCATATATATAATAAATCCACTTTCTATGAAATGGTGTCGTATGTTCACCTATCCCCTTACTCAACTTGGAAACTCTTCTGACATGTGAATAACTCTTCCCTTGGTTTGACCCCAAGGTTCAAATATCATAACAAGATTTCACTCCAAAGTACATATAGATAATAATTTAACTGATCAATTAGGTTTGACCCAACCTCTTGAATACCGTATTCATACTTGTAACAATTTGGGACTGGAAACTTCCTCTTATTCAAGTTCTTTCTTTTAATCATGGGAGTAACGAATCTCCTAGTTCATGCATAATTAGTTAGTACTGATGACACCATGTCAATGACTAAGCACACCTAGTTTTAATCTAAAGCAATTTCAATATGTTGATCTGTATAATAATATAGTATTAAAATTGATTTCAAGATTACTTATTCGTATTGAGTTTCAAACTCTTTGTTTTCATACCTAGTATGGTTCCATCCTTCTAGGATTCCATAACCAATCTAGTTATTCTTGACATTAAATATCATATAAAATCTTATGCTCATAGTAATGTCTAATAATAAGTTAGCATAATAAGCTATTTAACTTCTAATAATTCAACTAAGAACCTTTCGACTAATCTTTGATTTTCTCATTGTTCTTTCCAAGTTATCCTTTGCATAATTTATATAAGGTTCTTACATTTGTATGTACATAGACAATCATATATCTTTTCCTTCAATATAATATATATTTTCTCATGTTTAAATGTATGATAGGTTGATATCAAATTTGGAGAACATTTTCTACTTGAGAGGAGTCAGTGCTTTTGCACTTTAAAATATCCTCGCATTACAACTTTGTTTTACTGAGATGTATAGTCATCTTCTTTAAGATAAGAATACCGTGAATAGGTATAATAATATAGAATCTTGGTCATAATATAAGATAATATCATTTAAAGATAATGAGGGCGCATTAATCTAATATGTATTCTAAATCTCTTGTTGAAAAATGATATAAACTCTTATTCAAGTGTATACCCTAACCCTAGGGGATAAACTAATCTCATACTTTTGAGGGTTATAAGAAATCAAGAATGTAAGTTCTCCACCCATGGTTAAAATACCAAATAACATCATTCCCTAGATAGTAATGGCATAATAATTCTATTAGGATTTCAATCCCTTTCAATGCAAAGCAACAAAAACCATATAGATAATACAAATACAACCATGTATTACTAGGATATTAATATATTACCCTATTTAGCTTCTCTTTGCTATGGTAATCAAGAAATATAGTCAAGATAGCTGCTTATCATACTATTTAGATTCCCTAATCTAGCTTATTTATAATCTAGTTTAATGCACAAGCTCTCATAAACTATCCAATAGCAATAGTATGCACACAATGATATCAAAAACACTTTCAAATCATTTTCAAACTTAAAAAGAGAAAGACATAGAAATATCTTAAGCATTCCTAGAATAATATAGCTCCAAACAATCATCTTGCAATTCCTTGCTCAATGCATAATGGCTTTGCCTCCTGCCTCCTCTTTTCTCAATTTCTCAACTCATCCTTTCCTCAGACTAAAACAACTACTCAATTCTCTCAAACTCACAAATATTCTACTCTCAATATCTCAAATATTCTACTCTCAAACTCTCAAACTCACAAACATGTTGTTCTCAATCTCTCAAATATTCTGCTCTCAAACTATGGTCTTCTCACAATTCTTACTAATGCACAAATTCATATTATCAAAAATAATGAACACAATAAGTGGACAACCAAATACTATGTAACTGCTCTTTATTTATACAAAAATGGATAGAAGTTGCTTGCTAAAAGTAAGCTACATTTGATGCCACTTCTCAATTCCTTGCCAGTTGTGGGTGTTGTTGTGCATAATACAGTTGCAAATATGTCTTTGAAACCAACTCAAATTCTTTCCCATAATTCCATGACCTAGCTGGTGATTACTCACTTACTGTTGGTTGTACATTATTTCAGAAAATAACTCTTTAAAAATGGCACGTTGGAGTCAAAGAAAATTGAAACTATCCCTCTTTTCATCACCCAAGTGTGGGCTTTACACCTGCTTCATTTACTTGGTCAAAGCGCCTCTTTTAAAGGCTGCACAATGGTTCTTTAGAACTCTATTTTACATTTTCCTTTATTGTGGCATTCTTGCCACTATTCTTATGTAATGTTTAGTGCCTTTTTTGGCTGCCTTAAATGTCTTAAAACAACCATTAAAAATAGCTTTATAACTTTTCATCGCGTGACATATACTTACCACCATATGTGTGGCTATCTTGCCATCAACTATGACTTCCATCACATATTTAAAAAAAAAAAATTATATGTTTTTATAATAACAAGTATATATATATATTATAACAACCTTTTCTTATAATATGTATATATATTAATATATATATGTACTCATATTTATATATATTTCAATCAATTAAATATATATTAATCATTTAATTAAATGTGTATATATATTAACATGTATATTACCATCATTTAAACACAATAATATATTTATATATTACTATGTATATATACACTATATATATCTATGCGAATGTTTGCATACATATTACGTATCTACATATGGATATACATAGACATTACTATCTATGTATGCACATACTTATATACATACATATATATTCAATATATATGCGTATCCATATATATGTATTCAATACACAATATATATCTCATTCTCATCAAAGGATTTTAACACTGTGACTTAAATTGACTAAACAATCAAGAATAATTAAAGACAACCATCCTAACTTTCCTATCAACCCAAAAAGCTATCAACATGGTTTAACACTTACTAACACAAATCTTTTACTGACTCGACAAGGTTTTCTAACCTATGTAGTGAGTGTGTGCATCAACTCAGATAGACATACCAATGGTTCCCATACCAAACTCCTCTCCTAGGTGATACTCTCCCTCACCCTCTAGAGGGTTCAAAAATTTCTTGCATCCAACTTAGTGCAACATGTATGTAGTTAGCTGATAACATGTAAATCATATTCATCATATATCATAAGCATCATTAAAGAATTTACAAGTAATTCATCATAATTCATATTCATACATTTCATTCATCCATTGAAATTTCATCAAAATATAATCATGCATTAAAACATATTTACTCATAAAAGTAAAAGTAATTTGGTAACTTAGAAATGGAGTGTGATAATTAATTTTCCATCAACACTTTGTAAAATTGAACCAATAATTTAAATATATCTGTGTGAGCTAGTAGATTCAATTGGAGGTGTTATTTTTCTACATAAATTTTCATGTCCTTTTGGGCCACATCAATTTAATGACGTCCATTAAGAACCTTGAGAGCATATAATTATCAAACTTTGATGAGAAATTTCTTATAATTAGTAGCACCTATGAATTTTCCATCTAAACATATAGCTAGGTGGTGGGTCAATATACAATATAGCCCCTAGTTTTTCCAATTTCTTGATAGTTTTCTTATGGTAGTAGGGAATGTATTGTTGTAGAAATCATGAATTTGCTTCAATGTTAGGGTGTGAAGAATGCTATTTTACAATCTATACCTCATGGAACCAAATTAAAAGTGTTAACACATCTAAGTGGGCTAGTATATGCTATTATAGAAACTATTCCATTACTCAAAAACCATAATAATTCTTAGCTATGTATTGGTTTGATGATGTCTCTCAAGAGCATTGAAATAAAAAATATATTATATTTTGATGAGAATTTTTTAAGAATTCATCAAACCTATGAATATTTAATTTGAACCTATAAATATGCATTGGGTTAATCTACACAATCCTCTTATTTTCTCCTAGATTGTAACAAATTTCACATAGTGGAAATGGATTTAATACAAAACTATTAGTTTGTTTCAATGTTAGGGTGTCAAGAGTGCTATTTTGTAATTTTTAGCACTAAGAAAATAATGTTGACATATCTAAGTAGGATGATAGATAGAATTGGAGGATTAATTTTATTTCTCAAGTAAGTTGACCATTCTAGGATACATTGATCTAATGATGTCTCTTAAGAGCCTTGAGATAATTTTTTTGTCAAACTTTGATAGGAAAGTTATTAGAATCTATAGAACCTATAGCTAGGTGTTAGGAGAATATATAAATTTATATCTTAATTTATCTTAACTATAAATATTTTTCTTGGGGTGGTTTCATACATGGTTTTAAAAAAATTATCAATTTGCTTCAATATTAGGGTGTCAAGAGTGTTATTTTATAATTTACATGCCATGGAATCAAAATAATGCTTCTAAAAAATATAGTAGGCATAGTAACGATGATACATAATTAAAATTATTGGGCTCCTGTGCTACTAACGTCCTACCCTATGATTAAAAACTAAGCATAATTGATAAGAAGAATGTTTTTTCTCATTTCATAATAGGACTTGTAGAAGTACTTAGTGAAGAATCACACATGAACATTAAGGAAAGTATATATAGATGGATAAGGTCTTAAATTTATGGATTAAAATGAATGATCTTATACTAAAAAAATTAGATGAGCCTTATGGAGAAGACGTGTCAATAATTATGGGAGACAAAATCATAATGAAGCTAGTATTAATATTCTCTTCACTTCAAGAATATAAAAGTATTTATTAAAATCACCATAATTAATATTATTATTTAATAATAAATAAATTAAATAAAGGAAAAATGTAGTAAAAAAATAAAACTTAAGAATTTGATAATATACTTACAAACTATAAAATTTATGTTCCATTATACCAATTCAATCCAATGAACCATCTGGGTTAACTCTACTTTGTATGGTTTCAATCATTACTTCATGGTTAGACTCACAAACTTTCCACAAGTTCTAGTCATGTGCCTATCCCTTTTTTTGATAAATTTAAAGTCAAATATAAGAGAAATTAGAATAATAAATAATTTTCTTATATTTGTTAAATTCTTTGAATAACCATAAATTAAAAATTTTCAATGGGCATTATTATAATCCATGCTTTAGAAACAACCAAAAACCTTGTATGATATTCAATGTCTTCTCCATCAATGATAGGAGTTGTCAATTTTTTTTTGTCAACATAAGGACAAAAGTAATCATTCATTTCATCTTTGTTATTTTAATCTACATTAATTGAATGAACATGAGCTATATAAAATTATTTAAAAATTATTTTTAATAAATGATATAAAATTGCTACATATTTTGAGTTAGATGATTTGATGATTGGTTATACATTTTCCCACTTTTCACCATAGTTGTATTTCAATTCTTCTCATGCAATTCATTTAAAAAAATGATCCTAAACCAAGCTCGCAACCATGTCTTCATTTTACCTTGATCTTCTTTTTAGTCAAGCTGAATTGTTGTGACACCTAGGATCTTGTTAGTTTTCCGAAGTATGTTGTGGAAGAAGGTACACTAGTTCTATCATGTGTGAAAATTTTCTACATTGACATAGTTCCTATTTGATGTACCACACATGGAGATAAGTTTTAGAAGATTGGCCAAGGCATTAATAGTGCATACCTTATCATAGAGTCATGATAGTTTGGTTTGCATACCTTCGCTATGCAAGCCTTTGTCTTGCAATTTAGAAATTAAGATGGTCGAGATATGAAGGTGTTATATCCAAGGTTTCAATTAATCACACCTTCTACAGTGAAAGTTACAAGAAAAAGCATTCTGATTTATGCTCTAGTAGTATAAAATGTTGATGAAGGACTATTAGGATGCTCTGCATTCCTCCAATGAGATAGATGTGTCTATGTGGACTTGGGGATATGTTCATAGAGGTATATGGATTATTCCTTGCAAGTATAAGGTGTTTTGGTGGTATGCAAGATTAGTTTTCAAATAATAGTTTGTTACAATTTGTCTAGAATGCTTTGTTCTTGTATATTCAATGGGTTTCTCCTCTTGTGCCAGCATATGATGGTCAATTTCTTCATGAGAAGGCTAAGGATATATTATACATGGAATAGAATTCTTGCATATTTATCTGCATGATGGTTTTGATCTCTCCCTAGTGGTGTAAAGTTGTACAGATGGTAGTTTTGGTGTTGTTAGTACTTGGGATGACAAACATGTTTCCTCCATCAACAATTGATCTTGAATAAATAATTGTATTTTGGAGGATGCGTTATGATTTTTTTGGTCCTATAATTTTGTTTCTTAATCTTTAATTGTTTTCTTTCAATATTATATATGTTTGGATTTGACCAGTGTGATACCATGTGCTTCCTCTAAAGGGTTAAATTGGAGACAACCTAATTGAGGTTTTGTGTTATTACAGAGGATATATATATATATATAGAAGATCAAATTCATTTGTGAAGGTGTTGTTGTTTAGAGAGGAATGATAGAGAAATATGTTGAAAATGAAGTGTGAAGTTTGTGTGAAGGGTTAATTGTGCAAAAAAGGGACTACAAAATCAGCATAAGTTGGATGCTTCTTAATAGCAGTTCATATTTGTATTTCTCATTATAATATTCATGTATCTTGATTCGAGACAGTGAGTCTCATCAAGTACTTTATATCTTGCTTAAGGTTGTACTATTGGAATTATGGAGCCTTGCAACATGAGCATGAAGTGTGGATGGTTTGTGTTGGTTGTTCTTATGTTGGCATTGATGTCAACATAGTGACCACTATATGGGAAGTCTACTTGGTTTATCGAAAGTTGTTCTCTACCGGAAATGTTCTTTTGTGATGAGCCAATGCATTGGTATTTGAGTTTGAAATTCACTACAAGATCTGATAGGACTCTGATCTCCTAACTATGTCATCATGACTCATCCAAACAACTATATCCTAGATCTTGAGAAGTTTTCGGTTGTGAGAAAAAATTTATCTCTGATGAAGTTTAACTCTGTATCTTACTATTTTTCCTTGCTCTGCATATCTTTGTGGGAGAATCCATATTTTCTTAAGGAGAACATTCTTATGTTGTGGTTTTGTTGGTAGTCTCTATAATGGTGGTATGATGAGAAATTGATGTGTTCTCAAATCCAGAAGGTGTTTTCTTTGAGGTTTGTTTGTTGGTTTGGAGATTTTATGAATTATGTTATAATCTTGGCTGACCTAACGTATGTGATTCACTATGGAGACTAGTTATGCTTTATGGATGTTAGCCGACTTGGTATAATGCACTACATGGATAAATTTTTTAAATCATATATAATGCCAAAGAGAGTTTTGATTATTTTGTTTTCATCTAATTAGGCCAACCCAATTGATGAATATAATGTACTTGTATATATATAGAATGTTTTGAAGAAGAGAAGTGGGTGTGCGAGTGTGGAAGAAAGTTGCAAGAGGATCTGAGCCTAAATGATTTATTAGTTGAGGATCAGTGAAAATTAGTTGAGTGATTGTTGTGTGAGGTAGTACATCATATTCTAAGCTTCATTGGAACTGAACCCTGCACAGTGAAGGTGTATTCTATTAGTTCAATCTTTTGGTAGTGAGCCACTATCTTTGTATCTTGGCAGTTAGCCATATTTTGTATTTAGGCAGTGAGCCTTTTTAAGGATAGTGAGTCCTGGCAGTGAGCCCTATAATATCTTGTATCCAGATATAATATATTGTTAGCTAACCCTTACCGTGGTTTTTCCCTTTTTGGGTTTTCCACGTAAAAATCCTGGTGTTCACGTGTATGGTTGCATTGATTTGTTTCTATGTTCTCTCTTGTTGATTCAGTCAAAATTGTGATAATGGTTAGATGGATTTTATTTTAATGGTTTTATGGAATACTGATTCACTCCCCCTCTCAATATTTTGAATGTTCAACAATTGGTATTAGAGCTTGGTTCCTCAGAAGAATCATATTAGCTGAGGAAGGTCCCAAAATGTGAGTATAATAATTTTTTTCCTCCATAAGTGATCTTTGCTAGATATTCAGAAGAAATAGAAGATCTGAAGGACAAGTTGATGAAAGAAAATGAGTATATTGAAAAAATGCAAAGTAAAAGTGTTGAAGCATGTGATATATTGGTTAAGGAAGATGAAATTGTCTCCAGCCTACTATAACAATTGGATGAAAAGAAAAAAACTGAAGAATGTCATGAAATTGAAATTCAAAGGAAGATGGATGAATGTACAAAGCTTGAGCAAGAAGCAAAAATCTTGAGATTTGATTTGGAAAAGGCAAGAATTTTTGAAGACACATTAAAGGTAAGCCCAATAATGCTTGATGAGTTGATTACTTCTCAAAGACCAGAAATGGATAAGAGAGTTTTAGGTTTTGAAGAAGGTCAAATTTATAAATTAAAGCAATCCACCGGTAAGAAGACTCAGTGCAAAGATGGAAAAATAAAGAATCTAAGAAGCAACTCTAGAATAACTCTCGTCAAACAACCTAATGCTAAAAGGTAATTATCTTTCAATGGTGTTTGTTATTCCTACAAGAAATTTGGTCTGAAGGAAAAGGACTGCAAAAGCAAAATGAATGATTCTTTATCATTCTCCAACAAATATCTTAAGTGCAAATAGGTTGGACATAAAGCTATTCTATGTGAAAATAAGCTAAATAAAATAAAGAATGGAAGGAAGAATGTTGTTTTCTATAAGTAAAGTAATCGAGAACATCATGTTAATAACTACAAAAGAAGAATAAAAAATAATCATCTGGCGAAGAAGCATGAACAAATCATTGATCCAAAAGAAGCAAGAAAAGAGATAAAATGGATTTGGAGAAAGGAAGGATAATTCAAGCAAGATACTTATGTCACATCATGAAAGAAGTATATTTAATCTGGTAATGAATTTAAGGAAGTTCTTTGTCGCATGTGTGAAGAATGAAGTTTACAGAATTTGAAAGAAAGGAGGCACACATAATTTTTTAGGTAATCTACCTACAAGTTGAAGCATTTATTGCAAAACAAATCAGAATGGAAGAAATAAATTTAGATAATTCATAAGACATATGTATTTCCAAAGAAGTCTGCAAAGGAAGTTTAGAGAGAAATTCAGAACTTTAGGGTTTGAAGGAGAAATCAAGGATTCAAAGTGAGCTTCAAAAGCAAGATATCTGTACATTTCTTGTTGGCACTTACAAAGGTATTCCTATTTGCACAATCTTTCATTTTTATTGCTATGGATAATTCAAAGGTTGTGAATAGTGCGGATAGAGTGCAAGTTAATTTGAGAAGATATTTGAAGAGTGTGTCAGAAGAGTCTGTTGGTGCATTCTCTCGCATCCCTCTAAGAGTGTTGTCCAAAAAGGATATCTATGAATTTGTTTAAAACAAGATAAAAGAAATATCACCAGTCCAATTGAGCATTCTATGGAAGAATGAATTGGAAGAGAATCATGATTCCTACACAGTGTTAGTTGAGAAGAAGTTGGATGTTTGGAGGAAAACCCCTTTGTTTCAGTTTGAGAGGAAGTAATTCGATTAGTTTTGAGCATAATTCATGATGAATATTTGTGGATTGATGAAGCACATTTGATTACCAAAGATGAAATCAGATATGTAACTTGTTTGTGTTCCTCTGGACCAGTTCCCAAATGAAAGGTTGTGGGTGAGCAAGAAATAATTGAGGTAACCAATGTGAATCTTGAAGGGAAATAGATTGATTTTGAGATCAATTGTGGTCATCGGTCACAAATTTTGCCTACCTATCAATGACCTCATAGTTTCTACTACTGTTGTTGATATGGTTAAAAGAGGTATGGATTATGACCTATTTGAATTACTTCATATACATATTTTGAAGAA
Organism: Sequoiadendron giganteum; assembly: GCA_007115665.2. NCBI lineage: Eukaryota > Viridiplantae > Streptophyta > Pinopsida > Cupressales > Cupressaceae > Sequoiadendron > Sequoiadendron giganteum. Next base: position 724,710,132 of record CM021100.1, read on the forward strand.
TTTAAAGGAAATCAAGAAGAGTAAGAAGAATACATTCTGGTATGACAATTTGGTTGTCTATTTACTCTTTTACTTTTTGAGAGAATTACTAGTAATAGGAAGAATAGAATGGTCAAATACATAGCCTATTTCCCATCAAATCATTAATTTCATGATAAATATTGGTAATTCAGATGCACAAGAGACTTCCCTTGCTACATTATTTGGAAAAATTTAGATGAGGATGAGAAAAAGGTCAAGGATTCTAGTAAGTGTTGTTGAAAGGTACTCCAAAAGTATCAATTTTATAGTTTCTATAGATTTTTGTCACATAGAAGTAGTCGAATCAAGGTTGGTATGGATATATGAGTTAGATTATGAAGTGTCAGAGGCTCAAATTGATTATTATGCAAAAATTATTTTGGAAAGCCCTAAGAATCTCAATGTAGAAGGTACCTTTGGTAGTGCAATTGGAACAGGGAAGAAAAGAAAGAGTGTTGTTAAACAAGAAGTTGTAGAAGGAAGTAAGTCTAAGAGAGCTCAACATGAGCATGAAAGAATAAATATTCAAGGAGCTTTGGAATAATTGTATATGGTTATTCTCGGTGCTAATTTTGATTCATCTATTTTTGTTGTGGAGAATTTTAGAAACATGATTAATTCTTTGAAGATATACATCTCTGGACTAGAAGTACATGCTGGAGTTAGGTCTAATGAAGGAAATTTGGAATATATCAAGGAAAAATGTACAAATGCAAATAGTCAAGTGATGCAGGAATTGGAGAGTGTACAAGTTTGTGAAGAAGAGGCACACAAATTGCTTTATTTTTGCCTAAATTGATCTAGCAGTACGCTAAACATAAGAGATGAGATAAGGAAGAGTGAATCCCAGATGAGCACTCAAGAAGATACATACAGATTGATAGAAGATAGAGATAATTAGAGGTGTTCCTACATTATGCGGCTTCAGGATAAATTATTTTCCTTGTAGGATCAAATAGCATAAGTTATTAAGAATTTTGTGGCACTCAAAGACATGATTAAACTCAGGCACATTCCTATTTCTAGTGCTCTTGATAGTATTGGTGAATTATTAGAGATTAATCTTAGTCCCAATACTTTAGCAGATGGTATAGATTCCTTAACTAAGCTTGAGCTATTACACAAGAATCTTGTAAGTGAAAAAGGTTCACGGGAAGAAGGCAAAGCACCATGGAAGGTCATCTTAGAGAGTCTCAAAGGTTCTTCTTCTTCTTCTTCTTTAGGTTGATTCAATTTTTTGTTCATATCTTTCTGGTTACATTTTGATGCATATATACATATATATCGGACCCCATCCTTTTTCATTTATGTCAAAGGGGGAGAGATGGAGGTTGGTAGAGGAAATTTATTTTTTGTGAAGAATAATTTTGATAGGGGGATTATTCGATCATCGTATATTGAAAAATGTTTTTGTCATGCATGTTGCCATCAATGCCAAAGGGGGAGATTTTTGGAATTATGGAGCCTTGCAACATGAGCATGAAGTGTGGATGGCTTGTGTTGGTTGTTCTTATATTTTCATTGATGTCAACATGGTGACCACTATATGGGAAGTCTACTTGGTTTACCTAAAGATGTTCTCTGCTAGTAATGTTCTTTTATGATGAACCAATGCATTGGTATTTGAGTCCAAAATTCATCGCAATATTTGATATGACTCTAATCTCTTAACCATGTTATCATGAATCATTCAAACAACTATATCTTGGATGTTGAGAAGTTTTGGGTTGTGAGCAGAAAGTTATCTCTAATAGAGTTCAAGTTTGTATCTTACTATTATTCCTTGCTTTGCATATTTGTGTGGGAGAATTCACATTTTCTTAAGGATAACATTCTTATGTTGCGGTTTTGTTGGTAGTCTCTATGATGGTGATATGATGAGAAATTGATGTGTTCTCAGATCCAGAAGGTGTTTTCTTTGAGTTTTGTTTGTTGGTTTGGATATTCTGTGAATTATGTTCTAGTCTTGGTCAACCTAATGTATGTGATTCAATGAAGACTAGTTATGCTTTATGAATGTTAGCCAACTTGGTATAATGCACTACATGGATAATTTTTTAAATTATATATAATGCCAAAGAGAGTTCTGATTATTTTGTTTTCATCTAATTAGGCCAACCTAATTGATGAATAAGATTTCCTTGTATATATATAATATTTTTTGAAGAAGAGAAGAGGGTGTATGAGAAGTGGGTGTATGAGTGTGGAATAAAGGTGTAAAAGGATCCAAGAATAAATGCTTTATCAGTTGAGGATGAGTGTAGATTAGTTGAGAAACTACTGTGTGAGGAAAAAAATTATATTCTAAGCTTCATTAGAATTGAACCCTTCATAGTGAAGGTGTATTCTATCAGTTCAATCTTTTGGAAGTGAGCCAAAATCTTTGTATCTTGGTGGTTAGCCATATTTTGTATTTAGGAAGTGGGCCTTTTTAAGGATAGTGAGTCCTAGTAGTGAGCCCTGCAATATCTTGTATCCAAATATAATTTATTGTGAGTTAACCCTCACCATGGCTTTTCCCTTTTTGGGTTTTCCACGTAAAAATCTTGGTGTTCATGTGTATGGTTGCATTGATTTGTTTCTATGTTCTCTCTTTCTGATTCAATCAGAATTGTGATAATGTTAGATGTATTTTATTTCAATGGTTTTATGGAATACTGATTCACCCTCCCCCTCTCAACATTTTGGATGTTCAACATGTACACCTTATTCTACAGGTCCATAGGTAGTGAGCCTTAAAAAAATTATAATTCTTGTTACTAGTGAGCTACATATATTGTGAGTTAATCCTCACCTTGGTTTTTCCCTCATTGGGTTTTCCACATAAAAATTGTAGTGTCTTTGTGTGTTGCATGATTTCTTTTCTACTCTTCTTTTAGTTTATGATGAGATTTTTAATTTGAAAATGGGAATGATTAATTTTAACAAGTGTTGATTCACCGCCATCTCAAAACTACATTGTGTTCAAAAATTGGTATCAGAGCCAAGTACCTTTGAAAAGATTAATAGCAGAGATAGATCCTACACTTGCACACATGGGGTCAATAGTAAAGATTAGTGATATGTTCATTCCAAAACTAGATCTAGATGCAATGGAACCCAAAGGATGGGACATCAATCCAGATGATTGTGAAGTTGATTTTGAAGAACTCTGGTCTTCTCTTGAAGATTTGGATGAAGCAATATTACAAAATCTCAAATATGAGTGTATGTTGGAAAAATCAAAAGAGAAAATTAACAAATTGAAGGAAAAAGCTAAATAATCAAAAGAAGAGATTAGAAAACTAAAAGCTCAAATAAGAGGAAATGGATGTGAGACTAAAATCAAAGAAGTTGAAGTTATGATCTCTAATTTGAGATTTAAGGTTGAAGAAGGAGAGAGGACTGAAAATTATTTGAATACCAAGCTAAATAATAAGAATATTGAATGTTCAAAGCTAGAGGAAGAGATCATATCTCTAAGAAAAGAACCTGAAAAGGAAAAATAGCTAATTGATAAGGGTCTAAAACTAAAAGGAGGATCTGAAATTATTAATGAATTGATTAACTCTCAAAAACCATCAAAAGAGAAATTTGGTCTTGATTTTGAAAAGGGGAAAATTCCTATATCCAGTACCTCTGCAAATTTGTATGATAACTTCAAAGCATAAGGGAAGTCTAAAACAAGGGAGGAGAAATCCTACACTGAAAACCCTAAGGAGTCATCCTCTAGAGATGCAAAGATAAATCATGACAACAAGAAATAAAATGGACTTAATCATATCTAGAACAAGAAGAAGAACTTCAGGGTGCCTGGTCCTAAAGAAACTACTCCTACTAGGTTCAATGGTAACTACTATGCTTGTAACAAGTTTGGGCATAAGGAAGTTGAATGCAGAAGAAAGATGAGTCAGAACTATTTTAGGCCTTCAAGGTACAATGTTATGAACACTCAATAATTTCATGGTCAGTGATATGCTTGCAAAACATTTGGTCACAAGGCTAATGAATGAAAAAGTAAAATGACAAGGAGTAGTAATGTTATAACCTCTCAATCCTTCTATGGTTACTACTACACATTCAAAAAGTTTTTTCATAGGGATGGTGATTGTAGATCTAATGTGAGAAGAAGCAAGTTTTCTCCACAAGCTAGTATCATCTACTATAATTGCAATAAATTAGGACACATTGGAAGATTCAACAAGGGAAAAAGTGTAAGATATTCTGCTCCTCAAAAGAATCTTTCCATTAGTCAACAAAGGATGGAGATGAACAAAGTTTGGCAGAAGAAGGAAGAAAGTGAAGTGAAGAATGAATTTTTACCACAACATGGTGTAGATGAGTCCTCTGATAACTAAAGAGAAAGTATTGACTCAGGGGGAGTTTCAATTGCAGATCTTGTCAAACCCTTGAAATGTATGCGATGTTGAAGTCTTCAACATAATGATGAATAGTGATATGAGTTTGGTTGGTCATGGTTCCAGAGAAAATACACCTTCTGTGGAATGGTCCAGAAAGATTATGGATCTCTGTGATATCAGATATTGTAAAAGCTGCTGAGTGTCAAGAAAAAAATGATGTATTTATTATGGAGAAACTAGGGTTGGTGTGAGGCATATCTAGTTCCTTTTTGGATCAAATTTATTTCATTCAAACTATTTCAAGTGAGCACAAGAGCTAAGGAAGTGAAGAAAGTTTTCAACAAGTTGCGTGAAAACCCTAACAATGGTATTCATAGGTATTTCTCTAGTTTATTTGCAAAACCCTAGTGTGATCATGGCTACACCAATTTTCATTGATGTTGTCAAGAGACCAAGACCCAAGTATAAGAATTTTCCATTCAAAGAAATGGAGGTAGACAAAGATGGCACATTTTCAAAAATTCTAGTGGGCATTGTGTACTGCAAGGATATAAGGTTTTACATTCATGCCCAGTTAAAGGAAATAAATCACACATCTTCCTTTGAAACAATCCAAATTGAGTTGCTTAATGAAAATGGGGTATACGACCCGAAGTATGTGAACATTGTTGCAAAAGGGTTAGACATCTGGAAACATTTTCTAGACTTTTATGAAAATAAGGAATGGGTAAGAATAATCTTGAGTTGCATTCATGGATATGTATTTTGGCTAGATAAACCGTATATGATCACAAAGGATGCAATTAGGGTATTTTATAGTCTTTGTGCCTCTAGGCCAGTCATGGAGCTCATCGGTGCTAAATTTGACAAGAGAACCTTGATAGTCAAGGATATCATTGGTCCTAGTGTCAGATATGCATCAATGGGGATTACTTACAAGATTTACTTTATAAATAGAGAACGGTCTTCCACCACAAGTGCAATTCATACCACACTTCAAATGGTGAAAGAAGGAACCAAATATGATCTATGTGAGCTATTAAGAGAGTAGCTAATGGAGATCCTAAGAAGAAAAAATGAAACCAATTACAATTTCAGGTTTGGTTCCTTGATTATATGCCTTACCTTCTTCTTTTTGAATGAGATACCTAGTTTTAAGGGTAAGATGTGGGACAAATTCACTTCAGCATTAACACAAATTAATCAACACATCAACTTTCAAAATGAGAAAGATTTTACTACTCACTATTGGGGTCTTTTTGAGAATTTTCAAAATGAGATGCAAGACAGATATAGGATACCATGCAGTTTGGTCTAGAAGTATGAAAAAGAAATAACTTTCATGGTAAACAAGGATTATTGTTTTATGGAAGCTATGGAACCAAAAACTTCATAGATTTATGAGCTACCTTATGAGGTTGAGGATGAATTTGTACAAAGTTGTATTTATATTCTGCTATCAAAACCTAGGGATCCTAAAGTAAAAATATTTGACACATACAAATAAATTATGGATGAGATTTACCAGAAGAAGAGAGAGGAAGCCACTAAAAAGAAGGTGGAAAAGTCTCTTAGAGAGATAGGTGCTCTGTGGTACTCTAAAATAAAAGATAAAGCGGAGCTTCACAAAAATTTTGGCACATCTTCAAAGACTCTATTATATAGCCCTACAAAAATTTCTATTGCCAAATTTTCTCTTCTTGAAGCCAATCAAAGTCTAAGGAGATCCAAAAAATCCTCTCATGTTGTCTCTACTCTATAGCCCTCTGAGTCTACATAAACAATTGGTAATAAAAAAAAGAAACATCTATAACCTCTTCAAAGAAAAAGGCCACCAAGGTTGGACATGCTAGGCCTAAACAAAAAGCAAAGAGAGAAAAGATAAATGATGAAGTGTTAGATGATGTTGAAGAGATTGAAGAAGAAGATATTCCTTTGCAAAAGAAGAAAGGCAAGGAAATTGTTGAGGAGAAGACTCAGAAGGCTCCTCTGATCACACATGACCCTCTAGATTCTGGTGTAATTCTCAATGTAATTGTTGAGTATGATTTATTGAATGATACAATGTTGCATCTGGATGTTCCTTTAGAAGACAAAAAGATAATTGAAAAGGATTTCATTGAGTATATTCTGATGCAAAACACTTCATTCAATGATATTATTAAAAAAGCTCCAAATATCCTCGCTGAAGACTTGAGACAAAGGAGAGAAGATGTTATTAAAGTCGATGAATATTTTAAACTACAAGCAATCGACAAAATTGGGATCCTTGTTTCTTAGGAAGAAAAGGAAATGATTGTCCAGAGAGAAGCTAAAGAGCTCTGCACCAAGATAAGAATAGATCTTCTAATGAGATTGGATGAAGATGTAAAAATGAATATTTAGAATGAAATAGAAGCCACTATAAATAAAATCATTGATAAAATGCAAAGTATTGCTGATATTGATTCACAAGAGTCTTCATAAATACATGACACTAATACTAAAGTAAATGAAAAAGAACCTCCAGATAATACAAATATAGAAGATATATCTGGCTAGAAAGAAATGCAAGGACCCTTTGAACAACAAGAAGGAGAAGGTATCTCAGGTTTGCATGAGGTGTGAATAGTCTCCAATATGGAGATAGAAAAAGAAGTGGAGTCAGATGTAAAGGCAACCAAGATTCTTGAAGAACTAAAGATAGTTGAGATGATCTCTGAGGATAATGTTTCTCTGAATGATGTTATCTTGTAGGAAATTACTAATTTGTCTACTCAAGACATAGATCTATCTATTTTTAAAGGCAATGAGACTAATGGTGATTTCAAACAACATGAGGAGATAACTCCTCTAGAGAATGAAATTGCACAAGGTACAAAAGATCAGAATAAATAAATTGTCTCTCCTCCGGGGAACACTAATTCTTGAAACAAACATAATATTCTCCTTGTGAAGAGTTTAGGAAATTATGATCAAATGAAAGGGGATAATCCAAAAAATGCTTAAAATGAAAAAGGAAAGGTGGATGAGAAGAATAATTCTTTTGTGGATATTGGTCAAGGATCTTCATCATTGGATTCTTTAAAGGACCTACTTGGAATGCAAATACAATTTCAGTCAGTAGTGACTCCCCAAATCGTGCACATTCCTACTCATGAAGGACAAATAGAACTATCTAGTATTTCTCCCCTCCATAAGCTACAACTTGGTGATGTTCTGCATACCTCCACAAGGACAAAATTTTTACAAGAACATGTGAAGAAAAGTGAATTAATTGATGAAGTTGTGAAGATTATCTAGGAAGGCTTACTTGAGGTAAAAATTGATGCTTCCCTTCCTGTAGAACAAAAGTTGAAGCTATTAAAGGACTCCTTTAAGGATCATTCTTCGTACATTGGACAAAAGGAAAAAAATAAGAAGCCTTAAGGAAGATAATTGATAAGAGAATGGATGAAGCCTTTGACAAGTGTGCTAGTGCACATAATAAATTTCAAGAGAATTTGAAAATGATTAAAGAGTGTATAGATGAATTAACTACTTTATATCAATTTTTCTTGAAGTAGCCAAGCTCCACCAAGAACATAAAAGATCAGATTGACTTCATTGAATCAAAAATTACTAATTGGTCGAGGTACATGATCTGTCAAAGGATATAAATGGATCAATAAGAGCTCAAAAAGAAAATCTTCACTTGTAGTTGACATTGCTTTAGGACAAAAGAGAACAATTAAAGAAATAGTTTAGTTAGTGTAAGGGGGGAAATAAGCATAAGAAAAACAATAATGAATCAAACCAAATGAATTCAAAGAAAGATCAAAATCCCAAACCATACTTATGAAATGAAGTTATAAAATAATGAAATCAACAAGCAATGTAATTATAAAGATAACATAAATTGAATTCATGAAATTAAAACGTTACCATCCCATGTTGAAGTGTAATCCATATTAATGTTGAATTACATTTGAATCAATACGAAGCCTCCATTTTTTGTTGTAAAAGCTTCAAAGTGTGTGTTAATAGTGATCAAAGATGTGTGTGTATTTTCTCTCAAGAATTAAAATGTCAATTCAACATGACCTCTTTGCATAAATTCTCTAGATTCTCCCATCATTTTTGACAAGAAAGAGGGTTGTTTTATAGATTTTAGACTTGAGATGAACAATCAAGATTCAGTAGTAAAAGATCATGATCAACGGCTGAGAATCATTGAGAGGAAATAGATTGGTCAATTATCTCCTCTAATTGATTCAATTAAGGATTTTAATTCGATAATCAATGGGATTAGATGGGAATGATTGGTGGGATTGAAGAAATCAGGTTGAATGGTTAGTAGGATTGAATAAATCGGGTTGAGTGGTTAGTGGGATTGAAGGAATCAGGTTGAGTGGTTAGTGGGATTGAAGGAATCAAGTTTAGTGGTTAGTGGGATTGAAGAAATCAGTGGAATTGGGAAATAGATGAGTTAGTCAACTAATTGAGAAATTGGTGGTAATGATTTACTCAATCACAAAGGGGTGAGGATAATTAATTAATATTTGAGATGAACATGCAAATCATGTTTGAATTTAACAAATAAAGATGTATTTGTTTTGTTGAATATGTTGAATGATTTTGAATGATTGATTTAATTATTCAAGTTTAGAAAGGGGAAAGTGATTTAATTAAATTATTAATGATAACAATATAATTAATCTGGATGAATGGGGTATATTAGTGACATAATTAAATAACTTGTTTATTTAATTAATCAAGAGGAATAAAGTTCGATTAGGTGACATGATAGTGAATTAATTAAATAATTAATGATTATTTAATTAATAGATAGAAATAGGGTTAATTAGTGAAAATGATGTGAAATATAATTATATTAATGATAATGATGTTGATGATGGAAAAATTTCATTTAGGATGTGTGATATGTGTTAGGTCATTTTTACATATCTACATTTTCCCCCTCTTTGAGACAAAGTACTGGTTGCTTTGTTTCAAGGAATTTGATGTTGAGATCAAAATTTAAAAAATTTATATGCCCCAATGTGCCTCGGCAGTCAATGGAAAGATAATATGATGTTGGGCTACCCCCTCGAGAAGTTGGCCAAAAAAAATCACTTTTTTGGTTAGAATCGTGACAAGGCTTTTTTGTAGTTCAGATGCATAGAGGATGAAAAATTAGGTTATAGGCTCCACATTCATGGTTTCAGATGTTCCAAGGTGCTCAAAATTTAGACCTAAGAGGGTTTCCAAGGTAGAAATTAGGGTTTTGGGGTGAACATAGGAAATTAGGGTTCATTTTCCCTCATTTGCACTCCTAGCCTTTAGAGAATTCTTGCCTCTGGAGATCTTGTTTTTGTGATTGTCAGTTTGTGATGGCGAGGATTTTAGGTGTCCAACACCGTGAAGACGTAGTCTGTTCTTTCAGGAGGCTAGCTGGTGCAAGTGTCACGATATGTACCACTTCCTTTCTTCTTTTTTTCTTTTAATGTTTGTGTAATTAATGCTCAAAAACATTTTGGACGATAGTGGTAATTTCAAGTTTTTACCGCTATTGTCTCAATTTTACCACTAGTGTAGTATGTGATTTTACCACTTTTGTAAACATTGAACACTATAGTTTTTCTTGTCCGCTAGTGTAAAATCTATTTGCTTTTGTTTACCACTTTTGTAAAATTTGTGCACTATCTTTTTCTGTTTAGAAAGTAACCACTTTTGTAAAATTTGCTTGCTATTGTTTAAAATGACTACTTTTGTATAATTTAGCTACTATCATGAAAAGTAGCTGCTATCATACAAAACATACCTGCTATAAAAAAATCTTGTCTCTATCATCCAAAAAGGACTCACTATTGTCAAAATTGAATGATTTTTCCAATTTTTTTGTAGTCTTAGGTTCATGATTTGATTTTCTAGCAAATTCTTGACATTGTGGGTTGAATGTTTGCAGACAGTTCTCAAACCGCTATATTATAGGGAGTGACGACCACAATATCTATTCAACTTGATTGTTGGTTTCTTTGAGGTTGAGAGATACTTTCTTAATGTTGTGGGTCTGCTACACAATGTTATATGTTCAAGATTTTATGTCATAGGGTGATGATGACCACACTTGTAGAGAGATGGCATTCTGAGATGTCATCTTTCCACCTTCCCACTGGCAAGGCAATGATCACACTAGAGGATGTTTGGAAGATTCTTTGAATCCCCATTCACAACAAGTTGGTTATGTATGATGTTAGATAGGGTACCCTCACCATGTAGTGAGTACTTGGTGTTTGATGGCTACAGGGGGTGGATTTAAAGATAAACTTGTCTTTGTTGGTCGATGGTGCTAATCCGATATCTATGGTCTTAGTTGGCTTGATTATGGGGCCTTTGGTGCATGATCATAGAGCTAGGCTATTTCCTATTGGTTGGGGAATCTGCATAGAGAAGATGATGGAACGTGAGATGAGATATGTTTGGGGCCCATGTGTTTTGACACATCTATATAGGGACATACACAATGCTTTTTATTGTGGAGGTAGTGCCATCTCAGATGAGATGGCTCTTTTAAATGTATGAGCTTGGGAGAGGATCCCAGTGATGAGTCCAAATGGTGTTCTTGAGTGGGGTGTTGAGGATCCATATTCTTACAAATATTCAAATTTTATGCATTACACCTAGCCCAACAAGTCAGAATACTGGTGAGGCATTTTTGATGATATGACCAAGTTTGTTTGGAGGCCATGGCTAGGCTGTGAGGCCTGTAATGATGACATGAAGTATTTACCATTTTGTAGATAAACATGGTGGCTTATAGGCCATGTGGACACTATCCTAGAGCAATATATTCCTGACAAGGTCCTTTGATAGTTTGGAGAGATACATACCCATTTTATAGATGATTACCATGCACAATTTGGGAAGATGACTCGAGAGGTTAGGGTGTGGGTGCTAACATCCTCTTCCATTGATTTTGTTGTAGAGTTTAGATGACTTACCCCATTGGATGGGGCTGTTTCATAGGTCCAATAGATTTGGGGACTACATGAGATTTTGTTTAGTGGTGGGCATGTAATGTCCCATTATAGTTTACAGATCTTGTTGGCACTGGTCCAATCATGGGATAGGTTCAGCGGAGGGCTTGTGTGATTGGGCAGAGAGGTGACCAAAAAAGACTTAGGATTATTGTAGAGCAGCTAGATAGACCTATGGGTCATAAGGATGACAATAATGATGGGCATGATGGACAACAACATGATTAGTAGCCATAGGATCAGCCTCATTAGGATCAACAAGCACTGCAGGGTCATCCCCCACAGGGGGATGCAACAACAATAAACTAGATAGCACAATTGACCACTGATAGGGATGCTTGGTTCCTAAAGAGGGATGTAGATAGTGTTCGACACCAGGCTGTTGAGGCATAGGTTGTGACATTAATTGTTGAGATGGATGGCTTCCATTAGGAGCAAGATGGGTTGAGGGAGGCATTGGCCACATAGAGGTAGTAGATATTAGCAACTAAGATTTCATTAACCTCTTGCATTCCCATGGATTACTATCAAGTTGAGTGGGATCGACTTATGCAACATAGCACCTATTACTAGATGCTATATGAGGCCTTTTTTCTAAAGGCTGAGAGACACCCATGTTTTAGAGAGCCTAGTATTTAGACATGTGCAGAGTCTAGTGGGAAGTCAATGAGATAGCCTCATCAGTCTCTAGTTATTCCACATCCATCTCCCCATCAGAGCTAGTAGCAGCAAAGATCCCCACCCTTGGATGGCCAAGAAGGTTGATTTTGTTATGATCTTTATATATATTGTATCAAATAATTTTGTAGACATGCTATTTTGTATATACATCCATCGTCCCAACTGAGGCCTCATATATATTTGTATATTTGGATATCTCACATCATATTTGATGATGTATATGAAATTCTCATTTTTTTGATGATATGTGAGATATACCATGTTTTGATGCGGTTTATTATGTGTTATGAGATGCTTATGGATGCTTTATGTGTTGATGATTTATATATGCCTATTTTTTTATACTTTTTTGATGCATTTATATGATTGGATGGATGTATTATTTATATATCTGTGATGGATGATGATAGATGATGTGTGTGATGGATGATGATATATGATGTATGCAATGGATGTAATATATGATGTATGGTGTTTTTTTAATTTTATTATGATCATGATATGTACTGATGAATTTGTGGATGCAAGATGCATGTGGTACTAATGATATTGTGATGCAAGATGGAGTTGTTAGTTAGAAGAAGTGTTATTATGATTTAGATATGAATAGAGAATCGATGTTGTTAGTTATTGATGAGTTTTCTTTTGCTTTCATATAGACTTCATATTTTTAGAAATCCTTATTGATGTAGCAAACAAACATGATGCACAAGGGTAGTAATGACCAAGGTGGATTTGTATCTATCGTGTGGACTTTGAATTTGCAAAAAAAAGAATATTCTTGCTCATACCAAACATACAAAAACCTTGTTAGAATGCATAGGTGAGAAGTTTCAAAACATTTTGGACCACCTACACAGAGAGGTATGGAGTACCTAACATGCAACTACTACACGAATTGCTCCAAAATGACTTCCACACATAGAACAAAGAAAGTATTCATTGTGGTAGTATCATAAAACATCTAACAAACATAACAAAAAGAAATTGATGATCACTATCTCCCTTCCTCTGTAAATCCTTATGGATATCCTCGAGAGATCCTGGGAATATGATATCAAGATAAATAAAAAACATGAGATCATAAAAAGATAAACAATGCTACAATATCACTTGCCATAGTTGTTTGGTGTTTTAGGATGTTATCCATTAGTGATGTCTATTTTAGGAATGTTTTATCTATTAATACATTAGGATGTTGATGATAAATTATCGATAGGTAGGTAGTTAATACTTAGGCATTGTTATAGTCTGATAGTGATCTAGTCATTTCAATCTTTACATTGGAAGTTTTGATTTTGATGTTTGTTTTTCTTGTCGATTGCTTTGTCAAAGGTTGAAGGTGATGATTGTTTATTATGAATGGAAATTTTATTGTGGATAGGTGACAATGGAGATAAGAATTTTGAGGATTTTTGAATTTATTTGATGTTGTTTTTGTTATTTTTGAGAGATTTAGAGTCAATTAGGGGGATCTAAAAGGACTGGCCTAGTGCCCTAGGGGATCATCGATGATGGCCTTGCCTAGGTGATGAATGCAGAGGCTTGTAGTTCAATCGTATTGAGTGACACTATTTTTGGATTTTTTTTTACTTTAACTGATATATTTTTAGATTTTGATAAGATATTTGAATGTTTTGTTTTGTTTTGGGAGAATAACCTAGGGCCTTGGGGGATCATCATTGATGGAATTCCCTATGTTGTACATTCAAAGGCTTGTAGTTCACTTAACCATGATAAGAGTATACTTTTGACCTTTTTATTATTTTTTGAATGTTTATGGATTTTTGATTAAGTTTAAAGATCACGATGGTCACCTAAGTGGATTGACCTAGGGCCTCGAGGGTTGATCAAATATTATCCTTTCCTACATTATACATGCAAAGACCACGTAGTTTGATCAGTGTTGACTTATAGCATAAAATGTTTTTTTTTGGATTTTGACATTTTGAACTTTGTTTTGGATTTTTTTTATTTTCTAGATGTTTTTTTATTTTTGATAGTTTTTGATAGTGATGGGATGGACAAGGATCTAATCTACTACCAGTTTTGGGAAGTTGGCCCTAGTTTGGAACAAGATTATGTTTATTAGGGTAGATGGGTTTTGATGGTGCAACAAGGTTCAACACTTGATCAGTGATCGAGCCATGGTTGGTTTCACATTTTATTATGGGATGGATGGGGTGAATGTTATAGATAGTGTTGATAGGTATAGTTGTAGGACTTATTTAAACGTAGTTCCTATTTTCTAGGTTTTCAGTACAGTACCAGTCCTAGAAGTGCCACAAGGTGGTTTTCACTTAAAGGATGCTTTATTTTTTCTTTACTATTTTTCTTTATTTTTTTTATTTTTTAGCTTTTTTGTTGAGGATATTTTGATGCGCTAAAGTGTATTTTTTTTGAGATGGGTGCTATTTAGATGTTCATCTAAAGGTTCTCTTTCAGGAGTAGCCAATTGATAAGCTCTAGAGCCATATATTTCTATTATGATGAAAGGACCTAACTAGTTTGGTTCAAATTTACCCTTCCCATCCTGATTTAGCTAGATCTTTTGATTCTCTTTTAGTACCAAGTCACCAACTTGAAAGATTCTATTCTTAATATTCTTGTTATAGCTTCACTTGAGCTAATTCTAATAAAACTGGAGATGGTTTAATGTGCTCAAATTCCTTTCATCTAGAAGTTCTAGCTCATTAATTTTGGACACCTAATATTCCTCATTGTTGACCATTCCTTTTAAGTAAACTCAAAATGATGGGATCTCAACTTTGATAGGTAGGATCGCTTCAGACCCGTAAACCAAGGAAAAAGGTGTGGCACTTGTGGGTGTGTGAATAATAGTTTGGTAAGCCCATAAGGCTGGATTTATCTACAAATGCCAATCACGACTAGCATCATTAACAATATTTTTCAATACTTTTAGAATGGTTTTATTGGATGCTTCATCCTGACCGTTTCCTTGGGGATAGTATGGGGTCGAGAATCGGTGTTGGATAGAAAAATTTGAAAAAAATTCATGAACATCTTGGTTTTTTAATGGGTTTTCGTTATCCGTTATAATAATTTGAAAAATTCCATATCAATAGATCAAATAATTCAAGATAAACTTGGATATTTGTTTCCCTATGATGTAAGTCAATGGAATTGCTTCTATCCACTTTGTAAAGTATTTTGTTGTAGTTATGATAAATTTATTCCCATTGGATGAGGCGAGAGATATCTTCCCCACCAAGTTGAGTCCCCACTGTGAGAAAAGCCATAGTGTAGTTATAGATCATAGCTCTCATGCTGGTGAATGAACAAGATCACTATGTTGTTGACATTGGTGACACTTCCTTGAGTAATGAATGGATTCTTGTTTTAGTGAGGGCCAATAATACCCTGTTCTCAACAACTTTTGTACTAGATTAGGTCCACTAGAGTGAGACCCACAATCAACTTTGTGCACTTCTTGTAAAGTGGTTTGCACTTCGTCTACATTGAGACATCAAAGTAATATTCCATCTCTAGACTTCGTCTGTATAGGGTATGTCCTAGGATGGTGAATTGAGATGTTCTATGGACAAAGGTTTTCCTTTGGTTTGCCATTAAGTCAGGGGGTATGATACCATGCTAGATATAGGCAAACATATCTTGGAACCAAGGTGAGTTAGGATCAACAACATCACAAAAAAGTTTTGATTCTGAGATATCAAATGTTGGTATAAGTAGTTGCTCTACGAGGAATTTATATTTGTGAATGTTTTGGGGTATGTCAAGGAGTGAGTCTATTGTTTCCATAACATCAGCTACTCTTTTGTTGATTATGGGAACTTGTTTGAAGGTGATGACGATAAAGTATTGTTTGAAGTTGTCTACCAATATTTTGTATGGTATAAGCTTTTCATCCTTTATCTTATATTTTTCATTTACCTATCTTATGACTAGATGATAATCTCCATAGACCTATAGTTCCTTTATCTTTCATTCTATAGCCATCTTTAGTCCAGTGATGAGTGCTTCATATTCATAAATGTTGTTAGTATATGGAAAAGGTGATCCTATAAGCTTTAGGTATACTATCTCCCTAAGGTGTGAGAAATAGGATACCAGCCCCTAAGCCATGTTGAGTGTGTGATCCATTAAAGTACAAGGTCCAATGGCTTGAATAGTCAGTTAGAAGTATGCTTTCATCTAGAAATTATGATACTAGAGGCTAATGATCTTCCATAGGTGTATCTACTAGCCAATTTTCTATTACTTGTCCCTTCATGGCTTTCTATCAATGTATTCTATATAAAATTCATTAAATATCATTACCCACTTGGTGATCCTCTTTGTTAGATCTTCTTTTGCCAATAGATACTTTAAGGGATCCACTTTTTATATCAGCTTTACTTTCCTATTTAATATGTAATGCCTAAGATTTTATGTTGCAAAGAAGAAAAATATGCATGCTCTTTCTATGGGTGTATAGTTTAATTCATAGCCCACTAGTGTTTGGATGATATAATCTACTACTCTTTCCATTTTATTGTCATTCAATTGCATTAACATAGCTCCCAAAGTTGATGGTATCGTAGATACATACAAGATCATTGCCTTTTCCTAGATTGGAGGCATCAACACTAGAGAAGTGGGCAAATAATCCTTGACCTGTTGAAAATACTGATCACATTTTCCATCCCACTTGAATGTTATGTCCTTATGTAACAAATGGGTGAAAGGATGGAACTTGTCTACTAATTGTGCAATGAACCTCTTGATGGATTATAGATTACCTTGTAGACTTCAAAGTTGTTTCAATGTTTTTTGAGTAGGAATTTATAATATAGCTTTTACCTTAGTAGGATCCACCTCGATGCCTCTTCTTGATACAATGTAACCCAACAACTTTCCATATGTCATGTTGAATACGTACTTCTTTGGGTTGACACACAGGTTACATTCCTCTAGTCTATCAAATAACTTGGCTAGGTTAGACAGATGATCCTTTTTTTGATTAATTTTTCTAATATGTCATCCACATAATCCTCCATAGTGATATGCAATATATCATGGAAAATGGTAGTCATTTCTCATTGGTAGGTTGCCCCTGCATTCTTCAGACCAAATGGCATGAAATTTTGGAAAAAGGTTTCCCATGCACAGGTGAAAGCTATTTTATGTTGGTCTTTGGGGGCTATCTTTATTTGATTGTATCTAGAGAAATCATCCATCAGTGAAAACATTTCATTCTGTGTTGTTAGGTCCATAATCATGTCAATGTTGGGTAGAGGGAAGTCATCCTTCAGGCATGCCTTATTGATATCCCTAAAGTTTGTGCAGATTTGTATGCCCCTAGTGAGTTTCTACACTAGTACTAGGTTGGAAACCCACTCAGGATAGTCGATGGGTCTGATGAAGCCCATGTCTAGAATTTTCTAAAGCTCTAGTTTGACCAAGAGTTCTATCTGCAAGTACATCTTGCGTAGCTTTTGTTTGACAAGTTTAGCTCTAGAGAACACTGTTATGTGATGAACTACCAAAGTTGGATCCAACCCTAGCATGTCTACATATGTCCAGGAAAAGTTGAGTTTTCATTAATTAATGAATGCTTAGAATTTTACTTTTTCTTCAGGATCGAGGGAAGTTGCATGATATGTTATTTTTGGTGTCTCTGTTGTGCCCATGTTGATAGGTTCAAAACCTTCAACTAGGAGAGATGATTTTTCTTGGTATTTTGTAGTAGGGAGATCGAATCCTCCATCTCTAGGCACCTCAGAGAGGTTTTCACCCTCAAATGCATCCTTTATTTTTCTCTTTTCTTGATCCAATAAATCCACATTGTAGTTTTCCTTAGGGGACCTCTTTTTTATTTTTAAAATTTTCAGTTTATTTTTGCGACTAGAGAATGCCATTTCCCTCCAAAATATGCTCCTTGATCTAGATCCATTACAAAACGAACTTATGATCTCCTCGTAGTATATTAGTTTGAAGTCCCATGAACTCCACAATAACCTCATCATTTTGGAATGAGTCCAAAATAGGTGTATGATGTTGTTGGTCCCAGTCTATTAACTGTGGATAAAGAAATGGTATTTTTTCATTGTTATCAACAAAACTCATGGAGGTTGTAACTAGGGTAGGGATATCGGTTTTATATAGATTCCATAGGGTATCTAGGCTATACTCACTAGAGTCATAAGAATCCCATTCATATTCATTGGAATCCCTTTCAATATGGTCGTTGTTAGACGTAGGTTTGACAGTGATGGTATTTATGTTGAGGTTTTCAAACATGTTTTGGATATACAAGTAGTCATCTATATGTTCACAATTATCCAATGTCTCAACAACGATAGAAGGTAGTGATAAATTTAAGAAACCCCCCTCAAAAAAAGATATAAAATCTTAGCAAATCTTTCAGTTTTTTAGTAAAAATTATTAATTTCTATTGGCGAATCTTTCCTTTTTTACAATTTTTTTTTAAATTTTATTGGCAATTTTTTTACATCACTAAAATTTTGTAGAAAATTTTGGTGAATCTTGAAAAATAATAGGAAAATGCATTAATTATGATGGCGAATCTATCAAATCTAAAAATAATTCTCATGGAAAAGTAGGGGCCCAAGGGTGGAAATTATTGATGGGTTTAAGGGGTAGACTATAATATTTACTTGCCACCATTATTTTAAAATATAGTATAATGACCCTCATTGTATTATGCAAGGTAAAATGTACCCATGATTTGTAATTCTCACGGGGCCTGAAATTGCTTTCTGATCATTGATCTAACAAACCTCGTTGTAATCTATGAGGTAAAATGTACCCACACTCTATGATGCTCATCAAACCCAAAATTGTGGGCCCCATGAGCATTATAAACTATGGGTACATTGTACATTTTACCTCATGGAATACAACAAGGGCCATTAGATTATATTGTAAATCAAATGTGGAAACTATAGATTAGAAATATGGCCCTAAAGAAACTAATAATTATGATATAGTATTGGTGATTAATATAGATTTCTACTATAATTTATAAAATTTAGGCGAACCTGATCTAATCATGAATCAAATATTATGGCAATTTTTTGAGTTAAATTTTTTAATAAAATAAATTCTTTGGCGATTTAAGTAAGACTACAATAAAATTTTGTAAAAATGTGGCTATTCAAGTCATGCTATAGCTCAAACTATTAGCCAATTTTGGATTCCTAAATTTCAACTATTAGCCAATTGGCGAATAGTAGCCACTAAAAAATCACCGGTAGAAGGAGTTCCTTCATCATAAGAGGCGCTTTCGGTACTTGGGTTAATCACGTCTAATGAACCATAACCTAGTCCAAGATTCTTCAGGCACTTTTCCATGATAACTAGTTCTCTTCTACCTTGTTCATGTAAACCAAGACCAACTTTTCCAGTGAACCCCATGCTTTTTTCTATTTGATATCCTTTATTGTTTTGATCAATAGGAGGGGGAGGTAGTGGTTTCTCCTATCCTTATTCTTTGTAAATCCATGAAGATAGGTCTTCTTCGCACACTTCATCATCTTGCATGTCTCCCCACTTGGTGAAAATGGTCAATTTGAATACCATTGTAACAACTTGAACATGCTTGATCTCTTTCGGTCCTCCATAAGTTTTTGGTGTTGGGGGGAGCATTCCAATATAAAAGGATTGGTTGAAGTGGTATTCCCCATAGCCCTTTTCAAGCACTTGGATCTTGAGATCGGATTTTGGTTTCCTAGTTGATGAAGGTGCAGTGGAGGACAAAGGTAGTGATGATGGGTCAACATATGAAAAATAAAGATATATCATTGTTGGGTATTTGAAGAATTTTTTTGTACTTCTCTTCCATTTTGGCATAGTAATGAAAAGGTTTGGGGTTAGAATATATGGTAACTTCCTTATTATTATGAGAAAACTTTAAAAATTGATGGAATTTGGAAGGGACTGCTTGTAAGGCATGGATCCATGGTCGTCCCAAGAGAAGGTTGTATGGTAGCTCAAGATCCAATGCTTGACATGTTGTCTCTGCTATCACTTGTCCTATCCAAATGGGAAGTTTGATTGTTCCTTCTAATTTTTTCTCTATATCATCATAAGTCCTTATGGTGATAATCTTTTTTTTATCTATTACATCATCAGAATATCCTAGTTTTTTTAACTAATTTTAGGGTACAAATGTTTAAGCCTACATTGGTCTCTATCAATACTCTCTTGACTTTATGTTTATGGAAACAAAATTATAGATAGAGAGCTTGATTATGGAAATATTTTAATGGAGGGTCTTTCTCAGAAAAAGAATAAGTGATGGGTGGAGATGATGTTACCAACCAAGGCTTGAAACTGATCTGTGTTAAGGTCATTAGAGACTGATGTTTTGACAAGATATTTCTCAAAGATTTCTTTGTGTGCTGGAGATAACTTCAAAATATCAAGGATGGAGATTAAGGTAGGAGTTTTCTTTAATTGTTCCAAAATGATGTAGTCATTTGATGGCTTACTTGTGGCTTTTGTTGGGGGTGGTACTCCTTTGATTGTTACTCTCCCTCTTAGTGTAGTTACATTACACTAGGATGATCTTATATGTCGACCTATCCCTTTTATATTAAGTCTTGCATGATATTTTTGAGCCTCATGCAATTGTTGATGGTATGCCTCTTGGTCTTGTGAAATTCATATTTGTCATTCTCATTATACCAAGGGGGTTTGAAGTATGGATCCTCATAGTTTTTTCTATCATTAATCTTGATGAGGTTTGTTTGGACCATTTTGTGCTTGATTACCTTAGGGGGTTCTCCCAATGGAGTGAATTTCCTTCTAGGTTGGTTATATTTCCTTGGTGTCCTTATTTCATTATCCTATCCTTGATGAGTGAATTTCCTTCTAGGTTGGTCATATTTCCTTGGTGGCCTTCTTTCATTATCCTATCCTTGATTTTTTTGTTGGTTATTGGGTTTCTTTTTCTAAGGATAATTAAGTTGATTGTTCGACGTGTTGTTTGGAGTATAGCTTTGTTGTGTCATTTGAACATTATTTTGTGGGCCATTGGGAGTTTGTATGTCTCATACAACCTTAGCATTGACCACTTCATCATTGGTTACATTTTTGTTCTTTACCCATATATTTGGTTTAGGTTGATCCTTAGGGTTGTAGAGTTTAATTACTCCCCTTGTGATGAGAGATTTTTCAATTAGCAAACCCTTTTCAATAATCTCCTCAAAGTTGATAGGGCACAACATAGTGAGTTGGTAATTAATGTTTGCATGTACGTTAGAGATAAAGATGTCTACAAGTTGTTTCTCTGGAATGGGCCATTTACATTTGTTGGCTTTGTGTCTCCATCTTTGTAGATACGAAGAAAATTATTCCCCTTGAATTTGTTTGATTTTGTAGAGATCAATGATCGTCATATCCTACTCTATGTTGTATAAGAAATGGTTGACAAATTTGTCTGAAAACTCATCAAATGTTTTGATACCAGGTAGTAGACAAGAGAACCACTCAATAGCAGTCCCACCGAGACTTCATGGGAAAAGCCTCATTAGATATGTATCATTGTGTTGTAGATCCATTCAAGCCACTGAAAAATCACACACGTGCTCTATTGGATCCCTTCTTCCCCTATATTTGTCAAATTTTGGTATTTCAAAGCCTTTCGGGAAAGTTATCATGGATAAGTTTTGATCAAAAGGATATGGACAAATATCTTGTAGAGCATAGCTCTTTTTGGCTTTCTAATTTGAATTTCCAATATTTTTTGGTTGAGGGTTTTCAATTGTATGCTTATGTCATTAGTTAGTGTGCTTGCTTGAGGATTTTGTGCATTGTAGCCTTGTTGTCCTATGAAATTTGTTTGGTCATAAACAAGATATTGTGTAGGTATGGGACCTTGATGACCATGTTGTGTGTAAGGAGGATTGAGTCTTTGTGTTGTAGGTATGTTGAGTTTGTGGTATACCCTGATATTGATTTTGAGGTAATCCTTGGTATTGATTTTGTTGAACTCCTTGATGTTGATTTTGAGGGATAATGTGATATTGCATTTGAGGTACACCTTGTTGTTGTGGAG
Organism: Sequoiadendron giganteum; assembly: GCA_007115665.2. Classification (NCBI taxonomy): domain Eukaryota; kingdom Viridiplantae; phylum Streptophyta; class Pinopsida; order Cupressales; family Cupressaceae; genus Sequoiadendron; species Sequoiadendron giganteum. The sequence continues at coordinate 724,732,214 of CM021100.1, forward strand.
TAGGAGTGTGCATTTGGGTTTGTGGAATACCATGATGTTGTGTTTGGGGTATACCTTGGTAATGCGTTTTGGGTATACCTTGGTGTTATTGATTTTGGGGAGTACCTTGGTAGTGTGTTTGGGGTACACCTTGTTGTTGTGTATTTTGTTGAGTACCTTGGTAGTTCGTTTGGGGTACATCTTGATGTTGTGTATTTTGTTGAAGAGTACCTTGGTAGTTCATTTGGGGTACACCTTGATGTGGATTTTGAAGAGTACCTTGGTAGTTAATTTGGGGTACACTTTATTGTTGTGGATTTTGTTGAAGGGTGCCTTGGTATTGCATTTGGGGTACACCTTGGTGTGGAACTTGAAGAGTACCTTGGTAGTTCATTTAGGGTACACCTTGTTGTTGTGGAACTTGAAGAGTACCTTGTGTTGATGGTGTTTTCTGTACAACAACAACTCAGACAAAATATAATATCCTATCTCTCTTGAAAGGTGAATCTCTATCAGCAAGCCTCAAGAGATAACCCCAAGGTCTCAAATTTCAGGTCTTGACAATGCAATAAAACAACTCAGTGATAAATGTGAAAATGTTGGTAATCACAAGGGGCCTTACAAATGAACAATGCTAGAAGTATATTTTCATCAAATGTAACAATATGGTGATGCTTTCAATCCTAAAACTAACCTAGATTCAAAGAAAGATAAAAAGAGATAAGGGTTCAAGAGATATTCTAAACTAGCTCTTAAGACCAATCAAAACAATGATGAAAGTTGTAAATGGATAGATCCCCAATAAAACCAATCTCTACTTGATCAAGGACAAGCCTGCAACTACACATAAATGATGCAATCTTCTAAGGAAATCAGAATATTTTCAAACTATGAACATTCATCCACATACCCAATAATTGGCATCATGTAAACAAGCATTCATAGTTGAACTTAGCACAAAATAGGGCCCAAACTAACTTTACACAACAACTTACAATCAGAAAATTGCTAGAAGTATGGACCAGAGGTCGATCAAACATCATCCACATTTCACCATCATTGCAAAAGAACTGAAATCTAACATCTAACACTGAAAATCAAAAAAAAGAAACCTTTAAACTTTTGAAACATAACACAATGTTTGCCAAATCAACAACCCATTTGCATTATCTTCTCTAGCATTTACATAATAGTCTTCTTGCTCTCTCCTCTCCTACAACTACTAGCTTACATAATCTAACTCCTACCTCAACTATAGTTATTACAATAATTTCCAACCTTAGAATGAAGCAAGAGCCTCGATTTATAGGAAAAAAAACCTAGGGTGACCTAAAATTAGGGCTCACAAAGCCAGGTCGACCATGCATCCGAATTTGCTAAATTTAGCCAGCCATGCAAGGCTAATTAAAAGATTCCTTTGAATAAGTCAAAATTATACTTCAAAATTCGTAAGTGGGGGCCCCAAGAAATTTAAGACCTTCTGATGCATCCTATTTCTAGAATATAACTGAAATTCACCAGCCTCTGCATGTCTCACATGGATTCCTAGGTGGCATCCTATTGGTTGTCTTCTCCCTCCTTGTCAACTTCCAAATGCAAGTCCCCTTTCTATTTATTTAATCTTGAAAAGAAAATGTCATCATTAGTAGCCCACATGTTAAAAAATCCTAATCATAAAATATCTAAATAAAATTTCGAAAATTTTGGCCCTTTTAAGAAAATTTTCCATTTTGGAAAAAATTTCCATTTTTAAAATTTTTCTATTTTTGGAATTTTTATTTTCAAAATCTTTTCCATTTCAAGAATTTTTCACTTTTAGGAACATTTTAAAATTTCAGCGTTTGGGGAAAAAATGCATTTCAAGAAAAAAATCCATTTGGGGAAAAAAATGCATTTTGGGAAAAAAATTCCATTTTTGGAAAATTTCATGATTTTTGATGGATCTCGGATTTTTCGAAAATAGAAATTTTTGGAAATCCGAGCCACCTTGGATTTTCAAAAATGGCAATTTTGGGAAATCCGAGCTACCTCGGATTTTCCGAAAATTGAAAATTTTGAGATTTTTGATCTTGCTTGGATTTCATGAAAAATGGAAACTTCGAGAAATCTAAGCTACCTCGGATTTTCCGTGAGGATTAAGCCATGGGAAATCCGAGCTACCTCAAATTACCCATAATCCAAGACAAGTCAAAATATCCTAAACCCCAAAAAAAAAATTCTAGAAGGAATTTTTGAAAAGTTCAAAAAGCAACTTGGCCTAATTTTTCGTCCTCTATCCATAGGTGCAAAAATATTTACATATAACATTGAAAATTCACTTCAAAAATCCCCATTTCCAAAATCCAAGGTAGGTGGAATTCTCCCAGACCCTCAAGATGCTTCAAAATACTACCCTTATCAAATAAAATCCGGACTTAATCCAAAAATAACCTCTCAAGAAGAGCATAATTGAAAATTGACAAAGCTAAGATGTAGAGATACAAAAGAAAAAAGAGGGTCCCCACCTCCGATGGGGCGTGTGTGCAAAAATTGCACAACACCTTGGTAGTTCATTTGGGGTACATCTTGTTGTTGTGGAACTTGAGGAGTACCTTGATAGTTCATTTGGGGTACACCTTGTTGTTGTGAATTTTGTTGAAGGGTACCTTTGTAGTTTATTTGGGGTACACCTTGTTGTTGTGGATTTTTTGAAGGGTACCTTGGTAGTTTGTTTGGGCTACACCTTGTTGTTGGGGATTTTGATGTGATTTCCCTTGTTGATATTGTGCATTATTTGAAGGGTCAATATATGATGTATGTTGTGGCATATATTGTCCTTGTGATGGGATGCTACCTTGTTGGTCCACTGTTGGAAGGCTTCCCATTTTTTTCATAGTGTTGTGTTGTGGCATGTTTTGAGTTGAATTTCCTTGATATTGTTGTGTTACCATTGCTTGCTCAATTTGTGATGGTTTCTTAAACAATGGATTATCCATAGGTTGGGGTTTAGATTGATCGTTGTTTTGTGAGAAAAAGGCTGGTATCTTGGGATCGACCATTGGTTTTGGTATCTATCTAACCATTGTTTGATCTCCTAATGGAATAAGGTTTGGATCCTTGGGAACGTCCACATTAAATTCTATGGGTAGTTTTGCACCACTTTGTGCTAGTGTAAGGAAATACTGGATTGTGTTATTCCCAAGCATTTTGTCCATAAGTTTCTATATTTTAGGATCTTGGGAGTATGTTAAGATTTTTTCATTAGTAAGTTCATCATCACTATCATATTCTTCGATGATGACACTAGGATGTTGGGTTTATCTAGAAATAATATTTTGATGTTGAAGCAATATTTCCTCATCACTAGGTGGTTGATCTTGTGTAGCTTTAAATGTGGGTTCTCTTTGAGGAGTTGAAAGGTCATTTGAATTGTAACCCCATGATTGAGGTTCCTCATTAGTGGTGTTGGTCGTTGGTGCACTGGAACTACTCTTGTTGGCTTCCATCTTTTTCTTGTGTTGAGATCTCATTGTTGTCATAAATAAGCTCAAGACCTTGGTGAATTTTGTGATCACTAACTATGGAATGGGATGATGTTTTTTTTGGGATTTTTTGATAAAATGAAGTATGGAGATAATGTGTGAAATTTTTTTGGTAAAGTTTTGTTGATGGTTTTCTATAGATTGTATGTTTGATGCTCAAGACCCTAGAGTATGAGTGTTTTTTCATGGATGCTTTGATGTGATGCTAATTTTTGAGACACAAAGTGTACAATACTTAGACTGATATTTTTCTTGATTTCTAGAGGATATGTTGATACTCTACTTGAACTAGCCTTGAGGTTGTAAGAAAAGGTTGATTTTGATATCTTATAAAATGAGAGCAAGAGGATACTCCAATTTGTTGTGTTTGATTTGTGTCTTAAAACTAGGTTGATGTTTTGATTTTCTAATGGATATGGAAATATGCTGATATGATTTGGTGTAGGTCTAATTGTTTTTATTTCAAAGGATGATGGATTAACTAGTTTTGGACCAGCTTCGATTTGCACCAAAATTCAAGACAAAAGTGGTTTCTATTTAGGATAGTAGCAACACTTTTTAGGATAGTAGTGATAATTCTTAAGATAGTAGCAGTTGATTTTTCTGGATGACTACCAAACATTTGAGCAATAGTGGTCTCTGTTTCAACATGACTAGTAAACATAGAAGACAATAGTGGTAATTTTGATAGAAGTGGAAATTTTTAGGATAGTAGCGGTTGGTTTTTTAGAATGATTGCAGAAATTTTATTAAGAGCGGTTTCTATTTTAATTTTTCTAACTAGTGAAACAGTGAGGAAAATAGTGACAATTTTGATAGAAGAGGCAATGTTCAGGACAATAGCGGTCAAAATTTAGGATGATAGTGGTAAAAACTTAGTACAGTAGCAACAATAATCTTGAACAAAAGTGGCAGGAATGTCAATAGCAGCCCTGTCTCAAAATTTTCTAGTTTCGTTAACAAAATTTTGTTGGATAAGTTTACAAGTTTTTGATTTTTGGTTGATCTAATGTTTTGAGAATTATGTATGATATTTGGAAAGTGATAAAGCACATCAATCAAAGTGTATAAAACTAACCGTAATGTTTCAATGATAAGAGGCCAAAATCAGCCCAAGTTTACATTGGTAATAACATTGAAAACATATCAAGCAATTTATCCCTAAGGTCAAATTGGCCAATGGCGACACTTTCAAGCCTACAACTTGGAAGCTCCTTCAAAGCAAGGGTAGGGACACCCAAAGGGATGTATACACTTAAGTCTTTCGAGAGTGGATAGTTAAGGGCCTCCTAGAATTGAAGGATAACCCAAATCACCCTCCCCAGAAAGCTACAAGTAGCTTATGCTAAGTCGAGGATTTTTGTCTCAACTCAATGGAGTTCATATGGTGAGTAAAGTATCTTTAGGCTACAATGTGCATCCCTTGCACTAAATCATGTTGCCAAGTAGAATATCTCAATCAATAAGGTGGGAAAAAACTACTATAAATATTTTAGTCAGTACTCAAGGGATTGATGCCTTGCAAGTGCACAATAAGCCACTTAAGGCTTTAACCACTCCTACTAGGGGCACTTATATGGAAAGATACCTCCCCATTCTGAATGGCACTACACGAAAAAAGGCTAACTCCAGTTAAATCTTGAATTTTGTTGAAATCATTTATATAGTGGATTGAGGGAAATTCCACTTTAGGTCACCTTCAAGTTCTCCTTTTGGGATGTGTCTCTTAGGAAGGTCTGATATAAAGGTAATGTTGAAAATAAATAAGTGTGAAAACCAAAGTGCTTTTCAAAACCCAAGATCATCCAAAGACGCAAGGGGAGAGGATACACACTTGGTTTTTCCATACACAGTGAACATGGTAGAAAATTTATAGCAGTTTCTTTTTAAGCCCAAAAGTGAAGTGTGAAAAGATACCAATTCAATTTTTAGATGCACCAAATTCAAAATGTTTGAGACTTCAAGCAATAAATTTCCATTGCAATAAGAAAAAAGATGTTTTGTTCAATTTTAATAGAACCAAATTGAAACATGAAAGATTTGTAACCATATTGTAATGCACTAAAGTAAACATACAAGTTGTGTTGTTCATTTTTATTGCACCAAAACAAAGTGTGAGATTTGTAGGTTCAATTTTAGGAGCACCAAACGAAATGTGAGATTTGATTGTTCAATTTTAAGAGCACTAAAATGAAATGTGAGATTTGTAGGTTCAATTTTAAGAGCACCAAAAAAAATATGAGATTTGATTGTTCAATTTTAAGAGCACCAAAATGAAATATGAGATTTAGTTTTAAAAGGCACCAAAATGAAATGTGTTTTAACTAAAAAATGCTTTAAAATTGAAATGGCCTTGGACCGTTCACCAACTCTACAAGAAAAATGTTAGTTGTTCTCATGAAAAACGTGTCATAATCCTACAAGGGTTGCATTAAAGATGTTAGAAAACCTCACAAAAAAAACAATCAATCATTGGGTTAGGAAAATCAAAAAATCCAACAAAACTTTGTAGATTAAAGTAGAAAAAAAAGAACATTAGTGGATATGTTTAGAACAAGAGCGACATTTTCACTGGAACAAAAAAAAAAGTCAGATGATAGCAGTAGAAACGAGGTATGACCGTGGACCTATTTAGGATGAAATTGACCTTGTAAAAGTCAACTTTTTTAGAAACCTGCAACACAAAAAATACAATAGCAGTTAAAATGAAAATAGTGGCCAAATTTAGTATGACCACGAAAAAACTTAGTACGACTGTAGTAAAACCATAAGGGAAACCGCATGAAAATTCTGGGACTTTTGTGTTTCAAACAACAATAGTGTTTCCTGCAAAATACATTAGTGTTATGAGACCTGTAACTTCTCAAAAAAAAATTATAAAAAGATTAGTGTTAAGGACCTAGGTCCCACCGGGCATGCCAATTAATGTAAGGGGGGAAACAAGCATAAGGAAAACAACAATGAATTAAACCAAATCAATTCAAAGCAAGATAAAAATCCCAAACCATACTCATGAAACGAAGTTATAAAATAATGAAATCAAGAAGCAATGCAATCATAAAGACAACATAAATTGAATTCACGAAATTAAAACATTACCATCCCATGTTAAAGTGTAATCCATATTGATATTGAATTGTGTTTGAATCAATATGAAGCCTCCATTTGTTGTTGCAAAAGATTCAAAGTGTGTGTTAATGGTGATTGAAGATGTGTGTGTATTTTCTCTCAATAATTCGAATGTCAATTTAGCATGACCTCTTTCCATAAATTCTCTAGATTTTCCCATTAATTTTTAGAAGAAAGAGGGTTGTTTTATAGATTTTTCAGATTTGAGATGAATGATCGAGATTCAGTAGTAAAAGATCATGATCAACAGTTGAGAATCGTTGAGAGGAAATAAATTGGTTAGTTATCTCCTTTGATTGATTTAATTAAAGATTTTAATTGGATAATCAATGGGATTAAATGGGAATGATTGGTGGGATTGAAGAAATCAATGGGATTGGGAAATAGATGAGTTAGTCAAGCTATTAGAGTGAGAAATTAGTGGTAGTGATTTACTCAATCACAAAGGGGTGAGGATAATTAATTAATTGAATAATTAATCAATATTTGAGATGAACGTGCAAGTCATGTTTGAATTTAACAAATAACGATGTACCTATTTTGTTGACTATGTTGAATCATTTCAAATGTTTGATTTAATTATTTAAGTTTAGAAAGGGGAAAGTGATTTAATTAATTTATTAAAGATAAAAATTTAATTAATTTGGATGAATGGGATATATTAGTGACATAATTAAATAATTTTCATTTATTTAAATAATCGAGAGGAATAAAGTTAGATTAGGTGACGCGACAGTGAATTAATTAAATAATAAATGATTATTCAATTAATAGATATAAATAGGGTTAATTAGTGAAAATGATGTGAAATGCAATTATATTAATTATATGATGATGGTGATGGAAAAATTTCATTTAGGATGTGTGATATGCGTCAGGTGAATTTTACATGTCTATAGTTAGTTGAGGGTTGTAGTCAACCTGAGACTTGCTTCCCTATTTGGATTGCTTGTCAATGTAGAAAAAATTGATAAGAAAATGAAGGCTCCAAGTAATGTGGAGGAAGCTGAGGATTTGTACATGTAGTGTGAATGCCAAAGTAACATTCTCTCTTCAATAAAAATATATTGGGTTGCAACCATAGCACAAATTAAATAAATTAATAAGAACATTCCACCCTCTAAGGAAGCTGAAAGGTATAGATAAGAATACCTTCTATATATGTTTTGTGGAGAATTTTTGTATCATCTTTGTTATAAATTTTTTTACATAGCATCAAATTTGAGGAATCTCCATCTTAGGGGGAGTATATATTATCAAGGGGAGCTCATATAGGTTTTGAGATATTGTAAACAAAAGTTATAATTCCCTTTACCCTTGATGTCAAAGGGGGAGAGAGAGATGCATATGTGTGTTTCCATCAATGACAAAGGGGGAGATTGTTGGAAATAAGTGTTATCATTGATGTCAACTCAAGATGTGTTGTCATTGATGCCAAATGTGAACACTGAAGGTTGTACATATTCTGGAGATAGGGAAACTACAATAATATATGTTAGATGCATAATAAAATTGAGAGGGAGGGTGAATTAGTTATACATTAAAACATCAAAATCCTCATTAAAATTAAAATCTTTATTATCCCTTAAACTCTTAATCATATTTAGCATGAAAGTAAACAAGTGAAATAACAACACATCAAAACCCCATGGACCTAGAACACTAGAAAACCAAAGAAGGGAAAAACCACAATGAGGATTAGCTCACTATACAAATGAATTGCAAAACTAAATACAATAGGCTTGTTGCTAGAGGGCTCACTACCCAAAATAAAGAAGGGCTCACTCCAATGGCTCACTGTCAGATTAGAAAGAAGAAATAAAGAAACTGTTATAAAGAAAATCCATCTCAGAGCAATAGGAAGATCCACCACCACAACCTTGAACCATCCAAAAGCTTTAGCTCACTACCTTTAGTAACTTTAGGTACACTAAAAATGTAGACACCTTCTACTCACTACTTCTAGTAGCCTTGATCATCAAAGGTCACACTCACATTACAACTCTTGATCAAATTTTGCACCTCACACCACACAAACAATTCTCCAACACTCTACCTTGCATTTATACCATCCTCAACCTTGAAAACATTATCCAAGGTCAGTTATGCACCTCAAACAGGCAATTACAAAATAGTTTGGCACCAAAAACTTCCACGATGGAAAGAAGTGAAGGACGACCACACCATGGGTTAACTAGGACCCAAATATACGTCAACATGCTTCACCATGATTCCACAAAAAACACACCACTTTCGCAATTAGTGCTAACATGTCAGATCAACCAAACTTGTATTAACACCCTTAACAACTAAGTTCATGCTTAACCAGGTCTAAAGACAACTTTTTGGACCACATAACAACACTCCACAATATTCATTCAACATCTCAAAATATTCCATCATCATCAAAATATTTTGCAACTCTGCCACAACCACCTAAAATTGAGAACACTATCATTCTGTGCAACCGGACACATTGGCAGAGACATCCAACTCACTAACCAACTTTTTAGAATACCTCAACACCTAAAACCTCAAGGTAAAGTAGATATAGACATTCTTAATGTAGAGAAATGTAGAGAAATCTCATATCTCCTAGACAACCTTCTTCATAGACACACACATTGGTGAACAAAATTGTTACTTTTGTATGATACACAACCTACAACTCTAGATATAACACCTTTTTACACCTCTAATCAACATATCTAAACCAAAAAATCATAACTTCAAGACTGAAGAAATGTATAACAAAATAATAAACACCATTTTATCACACAATAATCTCTTTTATTCAAATTTTATCAAAAGCACTTGGAAATCAAATGAACTTACTGTGACTACAACTCTTATTCATCAAGACATCAATACAACACTGATGATAGTACCATAACACCTTCTTATCAAATCACAACAAGCTCTTGAAAAAAATCTACCCAAATATGACAACACCAACATCCTTCCAACAACTTCAACACACAATCTTGATATAGTTGACATCAATGAACAACACCAAAAACTGTTGACATCAATGACAACACCAACAACATAATTGCAACAATATCCCCCTTTTTCATTGATGGAAAATCCAACATTATGAAAACCATCAACAACTAACAACAAATTTTTAACAAGAAACATGCAACACTCCCCCTAATCAGGGCATCTCTCACTCTTCTTGTTCTCATTCTCTTTCTCCTAAACACTCTCCCCCCCTATGGTCTTCATACCATATTCTCTTCTACACTATGGTTTTTCAACCAACTCTCTCCCCCTTTGTCATCAATGGAAAAGGGCCATTGATTCATCCAACTCGCTTTCATGTATTGAAATATTTTTCTCTCCCCCTTTAACAAAATTCAAAGGGAAACACTTGCACCTTTCACACATCATCTTCATAGGATTTTTATTTTTTGTTTTCCCTTTTGACATGTACATACACCACATTGACACCACTTGCAACACTGGAAGGTAACTACACTACACTCACTTTTTTGCACTCTCCCCCTTAGGGGCACAAAATATGCTCCATATGACTTCACAAACAAATAATACTACTACTTGCTCCCACTGAGAGGCAACCTTCATCAGTCCAAAACAAAATAATAAATCTTGAATTGCTCCATTGGACTGATGCACAATCTTATTAATCTAGTTGAGAAAAGGAGGGGCAATAACTCCTAACTTCAGTCAAAGATACTCAAATGTATCTTTAGGAAAAGACTTTATGAAAATATCATCAACTTGATCCTTTGAAGGAACATAATCCAACTTCACCTCATTTTCTACAACCTTCTCTCTTAGAAAGTGATACCCAATTGAGATATGCTTTGTTCTTGAATGCATCGCCAGATTATTTGATATATTGATAGCACTTGTATTATCATATAAGATAGAAATAGGTTCATTATATGATATTCTAATATCCTTCAATTTCTACTTCATCCACAACACCTATGTACAATAAGATGCTGTAGCAATATACTCTACCTCTATAATAGATAAAGATACTAAATCCTACTTTTTTCTTAGCCAAGAAACCAATCTTCTTCCAAGAAATAAAACACCTCCACTTTTACTTATTCTATCATCCACATAACTTGCCCAATCTGCATCTGTATAAGCACTTAAAGAGAAATTAGTATCCTTTGGATACCATAAACCATAGTCCAGAATGCCCTGCAAATATCTGAATATCCTCTTTACTGTTACAATATGTGATTCTCTAGGATCTTGTTGAAATATGGCCACAAGAAAAACTGCATGCATGATATCTGGTCTAATAGCTGTAAGAATTAGCTATGAAGGTAGCCACCTAGGATCTAGGGGCCTAATAGAAATCACAAGCATAAGAGAGATAGAAACAAATATGACAAGAATAAACTATATTCTTCCAATGATGCAAATAGAATGTATGAATGCACATAGGAGACCCCTTGGCTATATAGTCAAGGTGAGAACATAGAAGGGCATAAGATTATGAAAAGTGTCATAATCTTATGACATGCGACAACTGGGAAAATCTATCACTCCACCTAAAGTGGAAAAGTGATAATGTGATAATCACCACAAATGGTGGATTGCCCACAAAAGGTGGAGAGGTAATCAAATGATATGTCCACGAAGGGTGAAAGTGATAAATTAATAACATGATAAGTCCACCAAAGGTGGAAAAAATCCAACTACCTCCTATGTGTTCCCTAAGTAAACTTAACTAAGGTGTAATCATGACCTAGGACAAGGTACAACACTTTTAATTACACCAACACCCCCCCTTAAGTACAACTTAGGGAGAATGTACACAAAAGAAAATGCAAGATGGGTCCCGACAACTAGGCCATGTTAGGTACCCATGTACAAATGTAATGCAATCTATCATAAAGTAGAGAAAAGGAGAAAACCCCGTGGGAAAAAAATCCCCACCAAAAGAGAGATGAAAAACAATAGAAAAAGCTCTCAACTGTATGAGAAGGACAAACCCCCTAGAAGAGGAAAAAGTCCCCCCCAAAAGAGAGAATGAAGAAGTCAAGAGACCTCCTCAGATGAAACATCCCACACCCCCAAGAGAGCTCGCAAATGATGATATGTACTCTCAGTTAAGGGTTTGGTGAAGATATATGCAACCTATTGTGTTGTAGGACAATACTGTAAATCAATGATTTGCTCCTATATCAGCTCCTGAATGTAGTGCATATGAATCTTGATGTGTTTGGTCCTCTAATGGTAAACTAGATTCTTTGAGATCCGCATGGCACTCTGATTATCATAATGAATGACTATAGGATGTGGAATAGTGAAGCCAAAATCAGTGAGAATATTTTGAAGCCAAATAGCCTCAGTAGTGGCATTAATAGCCCCTCGATACTCAACCTTAGTCGAAGAAAGAGCAATAGCATACTACTTCTTACTTTGCCAACAAATGGGGCCAGAACAAAGATTAAAGTTATAGCCAAAAGTGGACTTATGATCATCAAGATCGCCAGCCCAATCAGAATCTGTATATCCCACCAGGGTAAGTCTTGTACATGTTGCATAGTGAATCCCATGATGATCTTTACCCTGTATGTAATGCAAGATGTGTTTGGCTTCTTTCCAATGAAGCTCATGTGGTTCCTGCATAAAGTGTGAAACCATACCAACTATAAAGGAGATATCAGGGCATGTGTGAGTCAAGTAGATGAGACTCCCAACAAGATGACGATACAAAGTGGCATCAACAAGTGGAGTAGAACACTTAGCCTCAAGCTTGACTCCAAAAAGAAACGGAGTCAGAGCAAGCTTATAATCAGCCATGTGAAATCGAGCTAGAAGATCAAAAGCATACTTAGGAAGAGAAAGAGAGATCCTAGAATCTCACTGTGTGATCTCAATCCCAAGAAAATAGTGCAAAAGGCCCAAGTTAGTCATAGAAAATTTGTCTTGCAAAGTAGATTTGAAACTACCAATGATGGATGAGGTACTCCCTGTAATGATCAAGTCATCAACATAAAGCACAAGTATCAAATTAGAGTAGACATTCGGATCTAAATAACACCTAGTGAATTCTGTTGAGAGAAGAAAGGAATCCATCTTGGCATACCAAGCCCTAGGGGCCTGTTTGAGGCCATAGATAGACTTCGTCAATCTGCAAACCAAAGAAGAATCATGTATGAATCCTTGTGGTTGCTCCGTGTAAATATCCCCATGAAGATTCCCGTGAAGAAATGTACTCTTCACATCCATCTAATGTACAACCCAACCATGAGCTGCAACAATAGCAAGTATCAAGTGAATGGAGTTCATCTTAGCAACAGGTGCAAAGGTATATGTATAATCAACACCTGGAACCTGTGAGAAACATTTTTCCACAAGCCGAGCCTTGTATTTATCTACACTTCCATCCATTGCATACTTAGTCCGATAGATCCATGTACATCGAACCATCTTTCTCCCCTTAGGGAGTGGAACTAAATCTCATGCGTGGTTCCTCATCAAGGAACTATACTCTTCCTCCATTGTTGAATCCCACTCTGGAACTCTTGATGCTTCCTTGAAGGACTGTGGATTAGAAGCACTAGCAATAAAGGCATGTGGAAAATCTTGATGTTGTGACTAAGTCCTTCAAGTATCTGAAGGATCCCCAACAAGAGAACTTGCTGACTCAAGAGTTTGTCGAGCCCAACAAGGTCTAGTAGGAGATGAAGGAAAAGGCTCCTCGAATGCAAATGGAGTCTACGAAGGTGTGATCCTACGAGTCAAAGTTGAGGGAGAATCATCATCTGAGCCACTATCATCACTTTCCATTATGGAGGAAGGAAGAGGAGGATTAGAGGCCAAGCTAGGAGAGCTTTCCTCAAATTGAACACTCCTCTCAATGAATAGTTCATGTGTCTCTAGATCCAAAATTCTATATGCCTTATGTGGTTAATGCAGTGTTATTGTGTTTCCTGTGCATCTTGTGCCACCTCCTCATACACAACCCTCTCCCCCTAAATGGGAAGTCAAAGGATGCAATAGATGTCCACTAAAGTGATTTTCATATCCCTTGTTAGGAGATGAAACAAGGAGGTGTTCACATCCCACCTCTCCATCAATTCCATCAACATAGGTACATAGCACCTGATCTCAAGCATGTTGTAGACCCACCATAGCCCGACTTGCTATAGTAGGGAGTACTCATACATGGAGATCTATATGTTGTGACTCCTCAAAAATGATAACACAACTTCACCATCATGCTCATAGATCTTGGGCAAGTCCTACAAAAACAAAAGCACTATGTCAAGAAAATCCACTTCTACTCTATCCTCCTTTTATTATAGTTAACTAAAAAAATTCTAAGTTTATCTTTGAGATAATAGCACTTTGTGCATATGTCTGTGTGAAACGCTATCATCTGAGATCTTATTTTATGATGAAAACATGTAGGACAAAGGCCAATGCAATCAACAAACTCCAACACATCAAAAAGATGCTAGCGTGACTATCAAACCCCATTGCACTAGCTAGATGCCTACATTGCTCATGATTCTTCTAAGGTTGAAAATCATCAAAAAATGACAAGGGAAAATTTCCTTATACCTTGTCAAGTGGCTCACCGCTCTCCATGGTGGTCCATAGCTACTCGATCCTAGGGACTCGTAAATCTCATCTGCAAGGAATTTTGTGTAAAACTCTCTCAAAAATTAACAAAATCCTCATAGTGAATAGTGAAAATGACCTTCCATGGGCACGCACCGAGTGTATATAGAAATTTTTTTGCCCATTTTTCATGGAAAAAAGTGCCCTTTCCCACATTCCTATTTTCACCCCTTGGTTGGGGGAAATACTAGGAGGGGGCATATACTCACTTCTTCATTGTTTTTTTCTTCTAAACCACTAAAATTTTCTTAATAATTCTTCTCACCATGGTAGTTTCTTCCATTTTTGAAATTGACTTTTTTCTGAGTTTTTCAAAATTTAATCTCACATCAAATGTTGTAGTTTATCACCAAGTTTGAATGCTAGGGGCATCATTAGTATCCACTTGCTCAACCTCTATGACAACTACAATATCCTTTTTGCAAAATCATCAAAATTTCAAAATTAACATTTATGTTTTCATAGCTACTTTAGTGTAGCTAATTTTTCTCAAAAATCAACTCACTAAAGTGGGGGAAAATGTAGTGTCATAAAATTTCACCCTACGTAAATTTCACACTTATGCATTTAGGCCCACCTCATTTATGGAAAAAACCTACATCATTATTTCATGATTATGAATTCATAGGTGAGAACGATGAAGCACTAGTAGCATGAGTATTTCATTCTTGAAAATTTTTGGTCAGACACTAGCGCAATGTGTAGACATCTCTGCAACGTACTAGTATCCCCAAACTTTTTGAGATTCAAATGTGAAATTTTGTGTTCTTTGCCTATGATACACATTGGAGAAGTAGGGATGCATGTTTAATGACTCCATCTGCCCATGCAAATTAACACAACTCTATTTTTCACCCTCATTTTACAAGGGGATCTCTCAATAAGAAATTCTTCTTTCTCTCTCACTCATGCAATAAATATTTGCCAAAATACTCTCTCAAGCAATAGTCAAGACTCCCCTTGCACATAAATCCATCATGTCTATCAATAAAATAGGGGATCCACAAGCTATTGGTAGCACTCTCTTGTCATTCTACCAATCTTTTCTATGCAATCTTGTCATTATTTATTTACATTCATGGTAGGGGTTCTCCTCCTTGCGAGGTTTGTTTTTATCACATGTTTATTATATTCATGATAGGGGTTTTCCTCCTTTGTAGGGTTTGTTTCTATCACACATCTTTGCTTTATGCATTTTATCTATCTTGATCTTATCTAGCTGTTCGTGGAGGTGGAAACACCGAAATAGGGTTTTGGCTAAGGAAAACCCCTAAACAACCCCCAACATTTTTCCCAGCTCTATTTGTGTGCAAACAAACTGGTTTAACAAGATGGGTATTTCAGATTCTAGGTTTATACTATCTGTTTTACCAGAGATGATAGTGCGACACACTAGCGTCTATGGACAAGAGCTAATCCTCTTAAAGGTACGATCTTCAATTTCTATATTTTCCATTTTTGTATACTAGAGACTTCAATTCTTTTATTCATTCTTGTAATTAGGTAATTTTGATATTATTATCATTTATAACCTAGTGTTAATTCCCATCACCTAAGCTTTGATCTTTACGGTAATTGGGGGCTATTTGTTCCTTATGACCCCATCATCTTGAGGGTAGTGAATCCCCTCCTTTATAGACTGCTCATGAACCACTTCTTAAGGGACTATCACCCAACAACAATGGACAACATTGTCATGAAAAGCCTATCATGCTTATTATTCTCTATACTTTGGCTTCTTATTATCATTTTCCATTTCACTTTAGGAAACTCTACTTCTATCATTTAGGCTTGTGATTTATTTACCAAGTCTATATTGTGGTCTTTGAAAAAACATATGTTCATGGAATTTCATTGTTCATCTGACTACCATGACTCTTAGACATTCATTTCACTATCTTTTGTTACTGTCTAATCTGAATTCAATCTCTTCAACTAGCTCTAAGATGGTCTATGATTCATGTCGTATAAGTTTGATCTTCTAGGATTATCCTTGAAACTGCTCTTTACACAATGTTCGCCATGCCTTTTACCTTTTACTAACTATCATGGGATTCTTCTATGTTCTATCTTTAGTTTCAATCCTGCAACTCCTTTAAGGAAATTTCCATTTACTACTTTTAGGATTGTCATAGATTGGACTGTCTCTTTTCATAGTGAACATAGTGAAAATCCTTCTATGAATCCTTTATAACCTTTATGGGAAGCCATTACCTCGGATGCAGTTGACACTTTTGAGTCCAATGAACTTTTCATGGTACTTGTTGAAACATAGAAAAATAGGTGTTTATGAGAGAGGTTTGCCAATATGATAATAGATAGACCTATTTTCCTCTATTTCATTAGGAAATGAGATCCCCATAATGAATTGACTAACAAAAATTAGGCGAATCAACCCAATGTGAGAATCTTCAAATTTCCTTATGCTTTGAGGACAAGGGTCAAGGTCAAACAACACTTTTGGGAGAAAAACTAAAAAAAAGAAAATCAACCAAATTATTCCAATTCAAACTTGAAATGACAATATGAAACTCAATACTAGCAGAAACAAAAAACCAATTCCAGATTTGAGAAGGGAAAAAAGGTGTTTACTAGTCACCATAAGTCACTTTATAAAGGAAAAGTGGGACTCATTCACCCATGGGCGAATGGGTTTTTTGTCAAGGTTTTCTGAAATCTTTTGGGAGCCTCTGATGTTGATCTATAGCTTTTGATTTGTCTAGGTTTCAGTTTCAAAAAGTTGGAAATCAGATCTATAGGTTAGATTCTATTATTTGATGACAACTTTGACAACTTTTCCAATCTTTCACTTCAAGATGTCTTCAATTCTTCTTCAACCTAAATCTGCAACATACACACAAGAGGGAAAAATAGTTTGTTTTTGGTGAATGGGGGTTTGCCTTGGTAAAACCTTGTTTTGGCAATCAAACCTTGAATTGAAATAATGAAATGAAAGAGGGAATGAAAAATGAACAATGCTATGTTACCACTCAATAAACCCTTGAAAGAACCTTTGTAATGGAGATCTTGGAAGGTCTAAAAATTGCATGAAATGGCTTCAATAGATGTGGTATCGATGCTTGAATAATGCTTTGAATGCTTGAACTTGATCTTGAAACCTACATCACAATGTTAGCTCCAAAAACATGCATGATGCAAGAATACTTTGACATGATGATTGGATCTTGAATGTTGCAATAAATCTTTAATATATCTGCTCTTGAAATTTCTTAATCATCAAATTTTTTCTATATATTTTATCTCATCAAGATTCTATGTGAAACTTAGTGAAATAACCTTGTATTTATAGGTATGTATCCTTAATTTCCCAAAATTCAAATATCACAAGTCGACATTGAAATATGGATTAAAGGACCTTAAAATAGCTCAAAAAACATATTTTAAATTTAGGTGCAAAGGTCTAGGAAGGACCCATTCACCCATGGGTGAATGGGTCCCAAGTTTCTATTCCTGGAACACACATTGCTCAAGGTAAAGTGTTATGTATTGGCATTAATTATTGGTAGGTTTCCCCTTCAGAAAATGTAATTTATTAGGCTTGTAAATGAATAAAAAGGATTATTAAGGCATAATTAAGCTCAATTTAATTAAGAGGGCCCAAACAAGTGTGAAAATGTAAAGGGATACATTTTTCTACACTACATTTAGCCCCCACTTTATTGAGAGGATGACCCTACATCAAACTCGCATTAAAGTAGACAATCAAGAGAGATCTAATTGTACAATTCTTGAAAGGATAATATGGAAAAGATCAAGGAGGATGATCAAGCCCCAAAGATCTAAGATCTCATGGAAAAACCAACAAAGGTACAAAGATACATGCCTATGTTAAACATATGTATGTATCCAACAATGACAAGATACTCAATCATACAATGTAAAAGACAAAGAAAGAAATAAAAAGGAAAATAAAAGGGGTGGATCAAGCCTTGACTATTTTTCCAACTCGATGTGGATCAAGCCTTAGTTATTTATCCAAAAAAATTTACAAGTGGAACTGATTGTCCACTATGCAAACAACAATGCATGCTCACACAGGCTAGTGAAATTTGTTTCCACTAGGTGAGCCCCCAAAAGTGACTAAGTGAGAAATTCATGTCAGGTCTACAAGATCTCATCATACAATGAGAAATTCATGCCAGGTCTACAAGCTCTCATCGTACTAACCATACCAAAGCTATACCTCTGATAACTTTGATAAGGTGCGACAAAAATATGAACTTCGAGCTTCATAAGGTTAAAAAGTTGTGTTATGCTAAAAACTTATGAAAAAATATGAAAATAGGATAAGACATGTTCAAAGGGGTTTTTCTTAGTTCATTTAAGGTCTCCTCTTAGGGAACATCATGCCTAATGTCTTCAAGAGAGAACAATTCTACAATAAAAGATTCACAACTAAGGGAATGCAATGCATAGCATCACCACTAAGAGG
The DNA here is from genome assembly GCA_007115665.2 of Sequoiadendron giganteum. NCBI lineage: Eukaryota > Viridiplantae > Streptophyta > Pinopsida > Cupressales > Cupressaceae > Sequoiadendron > Sequoiadendron giganteum. The sequence continues at coordinate 724,750,916 of CM021100.1, forward strand.
AATGTCGTATGCCAAGAAAGGTCACACTCTTGGAGGACATCCAAACCAATGAAACCACCAACAAGAAGACACATTACGTGAATTAAGAAGAATACACTATGAAACATAAGATATAGTCAAAAATTTCAAAATGATAATGCCAATGTATGCCCACTTTAGAGGAATTGCTAAACACCATGCTATGAGAAATTACTTTAAAGTAACCAATAATAAATGCTAATAATAAAGAAGACATGAGAGCTTATTTGGAAAGGCCTATGTCAAAAATATGCTTCCAAATGAAGTTGCATCATGAAAAGGGGTCTCCCCCAAAATAAAACATAAGGGATCCACAGATTCAGGGTCAATATATGTTTTTGCTACAATGTTATTACAGAGCTTGGAAATGTCATCATTCCCCAAATAACTCACAAAACTTGATGAATAACACACAAAGAGTGAAAAAAAAGGAAAAGATCTTGGGTCAACATGGAAGATACCTAAATGTCTCAACGCCTTGCATCATCCCCAAAAGGAAAACACAAGAAAAAAGAAAAGATAAAGGTTTTATGACATATAGAAGAATCTAGATACAAATAGAAGAATAAACATGAAGACATGCCAAATAGAACAGTATGAGGGATCACATTACACCCATGCAATCACGAAAAAGAACATGAAAAGAAAAAAAGGACAAGAATAGTAAGGCACATGTGAGTCAACCTATAGCAAGTCATACACATCCCAATCTTGTTCATCATATGTGAAAGGTGGGAAACTAGCCAAAGGGACAACATCAAGTACCAAACTAGGACAATCACCAAGTTCAGCACATGGTGAATCACTCTTTGTAGGAGGATCATCACAGTTGTTATAATTTAAGATCAAGGAAGAGGAAAAAATTAAAATCTTTATGCACTTCCTCATCAATTTTGTAATTTCATTATCGTCATCCAAGTTTATCACAATAGAAGGTTTAATGATAATATCCATAGAAGATTCTTTTTCTTGTTGTGGTCGAGGTTTATGATTTTTTTGTCTTGGCGAAGGTGGAGGATCATCATGCATAACTTGAGGTATGTTTGGATTTTGATTTTATATGTTGTTATTTTCATCTTTTTCTTGTAACAAATGAGCAATAGCACGACGTCTATGCCTATGCTCTATAGAATTTATGTTTATTTTCATTTGGTTTTCAAGTTGCAATTGTGTAGGAGTGGGTTTATCAACCATAGGTTTCTTCCCTTAAGGGAGGCTTGAAATGAAACATGGGAGGTTGTTCAACCACTTTATTTTTAGTCTTATAAACTTGTTTGATTTTAGGAGGCACAACTAGACTTATTTGGTTATCTCGTGGTCTCTTATATGAAATGGGTGGATGATTTACTATGGTTTGGTCTTGGTTACTTAGAAGGGTTTTTGGTTTAATCATGGTTTCATCAAGGATAGGAGACTCAATCGTGGGTTGAGGCATATTGCTAAGGGATAATTATGTTATGCGCTTTGCCTTAAAATTTTGATAGGATTTGAAAAGGAAGTCCTCATGAGGCCTAATAGGTTTAATAGGTTTGGGCCAAAATAAATTCAATGATAATTCCCATGGGAAGACACAAGATTAATGCCACTATGTTGCACAGTAAAGATCTCTTTTCCAAATGGAAACTTTAAGCATTTATGCACAACTAACGGGACAAATTTCATGGAGTGAAGCCATGGGTATCCTAGATTCATATGAAATTGGTTCGACGATGGGATGATGGAAAATGAGACACTTGATGTTTTCGGTCCAACTTTTAGAGGAAGAGTTATCGAACCTATCATAGGGCAAGAAAAACTATTGTGTTTTGATCCATGATTTTATTTTTTCATAAGTATCTTAATAAAGCTCATGCACAAACAAGAATTCTTCAATGATCATATTCTCTACGCAAATAGGATCAATTAATATCCCATTAGTAGGCTTGTCATTGATTCTTTTAGCTATGTAAAGAGCACCATCAGGTGCATGTTTGATTATTTCATATTGTGAGAAAGCAATGTCAAGGGGAATTTTGATTAAGCCCTTACGAGGTTGAACTTTAATGGTTGCAACTATCTTATGTATAGAAATTTATACATTTTCTTTCATGTTTTCATCATCTATGTCAACATTCATCACATCATTCTTAGGTTCACTAGATTTGACAAAGGAAATGTTATGATCTCGCATAGGATTAGTAAAGATTTGAAAGTTTTGGTTAGGCGGTGCTACGGACTTATTACCTTGATAATTAACACAACCAATTTAAATGTGATTAGAATAATTGAGGTTTTTTACAATATGTTTAAGATGGTTACAATGTTTCGTATCATGTCCATTTTGTTAGTGATAATGGAAATAGGAATTTTCTCTATAATTTCGAGGTAAAGGCTTAATAGGATCAGGAGTTCTAATAGGAGGTAAGGAAATTAAGTTCTTGTTTAAAAGCATGGTGTTATGAAGTGTATTAGGTAGAGGGGTAAATTGTCTATTTCTATCTCCAAATGTGTATGGATTTTTCATCTTTATAGCAGCCACTTGGTTTTCAACATGTTGAGTTGGTTGAGGGGGATTAAGTTTTAAAAATCCCTTATCTTGTTTCTTGAATGGTTGATAGTTTTTTTGAGGCACAAATTCAGATTTTTTCAAGACGACAAGAGGGAATCTTCACTTCACGACTACTAACTGAATTTTGGTAATCACAGGGTAGTACACAATTGTGTGAAGGAGGGAAATTTCATTATCCCAATCTTATCTTAAATTTTATTTTATAAATTCTCAATGAACATTTGTTGAAGATTAGGATCAGGAATCTTAATGTCGATTTGTGAATAAAGCATTTGATAATGAGCGATAAAGTCAATGACCTTTCCATCATATTTTTTCTTAAATCTCATTAAATTTGCTAAGGTCATCTTAGGACGCATGTGAACTTGGAAATTATTAAGGAAGGCATCAATAAGTTCATTGAATGAATGTATTGAGTTATTTGGTAAAGATAAAAACCATTCCAAAGTAGTATCCTTCAAGTATGTAGGGAAGAGTTTAGCCAAGAGTTTATCCTCGAAAATGAAGTCACTGCATAGGGTTGTGTATGCAAAAACATGGCTAAAATGATCTCCTTTCCCACCATATTTCTCAAATATAGGAATCTCTATACCTTGTGGCATTTTTGTTCTCAATATCTCCAAGACTAAGGGATTTCTTTTGACATTGTGACAGTTGACCATTTTGATTTTGATTCAATGTAGAAATTTATTGTTGGAGAGATGAAATAATTTGGAAGAGTTGGTTAAGGACGAGATCATTTTTTGTGTTGTGAGATGGAGGTGAATAAGGTGGAGGTTTATATGTGTTTAGAGGACAAGTGAAGTGTAAATTTGTGAGGGGAGATGGTTCAAGAGATATGAGATTTGAATACACAAAGCTAGAGGGATTCCCAGTGGAAATACCTAAGGTAGTATGGAAATTTCTAGTAGGTTGTATGGTTGTAGCAATAGTTGGATTAGTGTATGTTGGATTAGAGGTTATGGTTGTGGAAGGAGAAATTGAATTTCCACCTTGACTTTGAGTATATCCCAAATATTGAGCACAACTAGTCATTTTAGGGACATTGTTGGTAATGATGTGATTTAAGCTACACACAACTTCTATTCCTTGTTCATTATCAATTATTCTCCTCATGTTATCTATGATATGATTTGCATTACTGACAATGTATTCAGAGCTCATAATTTTTTTCAATCTCTCTAACTCTTCATCCATTCTTCTTAGATTCTCTTGAGGGACATTAGCAACCTGTGATTCAAAATTAATCACATTAGTTGTTGGTAAAGAGGTCATAGGAAATGAACTGTCAAGGTTATGGTCCATAGTGGGTTGACTAGTGTCAACACTATGAGTGAAAGAGTTAGAAAACCCAAGATCCATGACAAATGATGTATCATGGGATGACATGAGTCTTGAACTACATCTCACAATAGTATTGGCAATAGGACACCAAGTTGTGAAGATCATACAAGTTTCACAAACCCAAGGTGCACCCAAAATGGAGAATAGGTAAGATGCAATCAAATGTCCTAGAATGTAAAGTGCAATGCAAGTATGTAAAATAAATTTACAAATTTAAAACAAGAATTTTTTTTAATTATGTTATGTAAAAACCTAAAAATGATGTCTTTTAAATGCAATTTTGAATTCAAACAATGGATTGAATTTGAAAAATTAACCTTAATATGAACATTTTTAGATAACAAAAATTCTAGAAACTGAAACAACAAACTAAATGCAAGAACATAGAATGTAGAAATAGTGTTTTTGATGCTCAGAAATTTTAAAAAAAAACACTAATTAGGGACTCATTCGGCCATGGGCGAATGGGTCTTACTTCAGGGTTTTGAAAAATTAATTTACAATTTTTTGAGTTGATTTTTATGCTTTTTAGATTCTAGTTTCAAACAAGAGGTTACAGTTTCAGATTGCTGGAAAATCAAATCTAAATGCAAGTGAAAAATAATGCTAAATGACAAGAAAAATGACCTAATTTGAGATACAATTTTGATTCAATTTTTTGATGTAAATGGCTGATCATGCAATGTTATGTAAACATTGTGTAAAATGAATGGGATTTTTGAATTTTCTAGATTGTGAAGCATGCAAAATTGTAAGCCTAAAACCCTAGATGAGATGCAAACTAATGCAAGAAAACAACCTTAAATGAGATGAAAATCAATTCCATTCAACGCAAAGTAGTGTAAATCCTAGATCTAGGGTTGAAAATTGACTCCAAAATCAAAAATTTATGATGCTCAAATGTCAGGTGCACCAAAATGAAATGTGGAAAATAGGTGTTTATGAGTGGGGTTCACCAATATGATAATAGACATACCTATTTTCCTCTATTTCATTAGGAAATGAGATCCCCACAATGAATTTACTAACAAATCTTAGGTGAATCAAAACAATGTGAGAATCTTCAGATTTCCTTATGCTTTGAGGATAGGGTTTAAGGTCAAACAACACTTTTGGAAGAAAAACTAAAAATAGAAAATCGACCAATTTATGCCAATTCAAACTTGAAATAGAAATATGAAACTCAATATTAGAAAAAATAGAAAACCAATTACAAATATGAGAAGGGAATAAAGGTGTTTACCAGTCACCAAAATTCACTTTTTGAAAGAAAACTAGGACTCATTCGCCCATGGGCAAATGGGTCTTTTGTCAGGGTTTTCAAAAATCTTTCAAGAGCCTCTGATGTTGATCTGTAGCTTCTGATTTGTCAAGGTTTCAATGTCAAAAATTCATAAATTTGATTAGTAGGTTAGATTCTATGATTTGATTGAAACTTTGACAAATTTTCCGATCTTTCACTTCAAGAGGTCTTCAATTCTTCTTCAACCTAAATCTACAACATACACACAAGAGGTAAAAAAAATAAAATTGGTGAATGGAGGTTTTACTTGGTCAAACCCCATTTTGGTAATCAAACCTTGAATTGAAATAATGAAATGAAAGAGGGAATGGACAATGAACACTTCTATGTTACCACTCAACAAAACCTTGAATGAAACTTGGTAATGGAAATTTTGGAAGGTTTGTAACTTTCATGAAATGGATTCAATGGATGTGGATCTTGATGCTTGAATAATGCTTTGAATGCTTGAACTTGATCTTGAAACCTACATCACATTGTTATCTCCAAAAAAATGCATGATGCAAGAAGAATTTGACATGATGATTGGATCTTGAATGCGGTAATAAATCTTTGATATATCTACTCTTGAATACTCTTGATCATCAAATTTTCTATACTTTTTCTCTCATCAAAATGATAGGTGAAACTTAGTGAAATAACCTTGTATTTGTAGGTATGTATCCTTAATTTCCCAAAATTAAAATATCACAACATGACATTGAAATATGGATTCGACGACCTTAAAATAACTTAAAAAACATATTTTAAATTTAGGTGCAAAGGTCTAGGGAAAACTCATTCTCCCATGGGTGAATGGGTCTTAGGTCCCTATTCCTGGAACACACATTTCTCAAGGTAAAGTGTTATGTATTGGCATTAATTATTGTCGGGTTTCCCCTTTGGAAAATGTAATTTATTAGGCTTGTAAATGAATAAAAGGGCTTATGAAGGCTTAATGAAGCTCAATTTAATTAAGAAGGCCCAAAAAAGTGTGGAAATATAAAGGGATACATTTTCCAACACTAAATTAAGGCATTATTAAGTCCATTTTAATTAGGAGGGCCCAAACAAGTGTGAAAATGTAAAGGGATACATTTTTCTACACTACACTTGTAAATGTCTTTATACATGTCATTGAATTTGATAACCATATATAAAATCCTCTTATAAGGGTTATGAAATACAAATTTACTGTCTTCTTCACTATATTTCATGCATCGCTTACTAATCACTCACTTCCTCCTTCAACATTAAAAAATTGTCATTCATAAACCTTTTCACTAGTTATTTTGAACTATCATTATCATACCTACCACACTATCTTCATATCATTGTGGTCTATCAGGTTTGCTTCTCTTAGAAATTTGAAGCTTTATAGGCTTTCCTCTCTTCTAAGACCATCTAGTCTTGGTAATCACTTGTAACCTTCCACATGTGTTCTTCTATGGAAGTGTTTACTTGATTGTACCTCCATTTGGTAGTGGAAATGGTTATGACATCAACCATCTTTGTATCTTAACCTTATTTAGTTTTGGCTACCCTTTGTTTGTCATCTTTCAACATAGATTTTGTCACTATCATCTTATTATATATGATATTATATGACTTTAATGACCTCATCCAACTTCTATGCTCCTTCTTGTGATGTTCAATATCTTGTAGACTACCCAAGTTTTCCAATGTATGCATCATGATTATAAAATAAAATTTGTGACTACCCATACCTCCTACCATGGTCATGCATTATGTTAGTGTATGAAATTGTACATCCTAATTTTATGATTACTTTTAGATTTGTGTATGAGATTGTACATCCTAATTTTATGATTAATTTAATATTTGTGTATGAGGCTGATTTACTCTATAGTACCATTATGGAACTAATATTTATCTCTTTTTTATGATACATATATAATTCTTCATCATGCCAAGGAAATGATCAAAAATTCTAACACTGGAAGAGCATTAAGATAAGAATGCAAAGAAAAGAGAAGGAATGAAGAACCTTTGTGAAAATAGGAAATTGAACACCATAGAAGAAGGCATGCCAATTCAACAAGAACATGAACCATACACTCTATGAAAGAGAGATATGGAATTGGTGACACAAAGGCAACAAATGCAAAATATTCATGCAATGAGAAATTTGAATCACGTAGTTGGAGGAACACCATTTTCCACAAGTCAATATGGAGGCACACCATCTACCACATCTCAACTTGAAAGTGCATCATCATTCACATGTGAATATGGAGGTACATCATCTTTCACATCTCAAGTTAGAGGCACACCATCTTTCACATCTCAAGTTGGAAACACACCATCTTTGACATCTCAAGTTGGAGGCATGCCATCTTTCACATCTGAATAAAAAGGTACACCATCTTTTCCATATCAACTTCAAGGTAGGTCATATTTTTCATATCTAAATGAAGGTATAAAATATATTCCATCTTATTTAAATATGATGAAATTCTTAATGTTGAGGCAACTTTACCTTTGAGAACACCTCCTAGAGTTTTGCATAGAAAGACTAAGTTTGTGATTCATATTGATGAGAATATTTTGCAACTAATGGTTGATAATATTCCAAAGTGTACTTGTCAAAGATATGCTAATAATGTTTGGAGAGTTTTTTTGAAAAATTAAATAAAAATAGAAGATTTCAACTATTTTTTGAAATGATGAGAAATCTAAAATTTACGTCCATTATGAAGATTCTCGGGCTAAGAACATCAGATGCTTCAAGTGAGAAATCTATTATCAAGAATCTAATGAGTGCATATGTGATTTTGTGATTTTGGGTACATAAATAATAAGAAATCAAAACAAGAATGATTGTATCATTAGAAAGACAATTCAAGAATTGAGAACAAGTAGAAAAAATCTAATGAGAGCCATTGGAAGGTGTTAAAGAGTGGAGGACCCAAATAATAATGAATTATGTGTATTCTCTAGTAGACTACCATAGAAAGATAAACCAATCGTTGAACCCTTGAGATCCCTAATTAATATTTTTTGGAAGAATAACATAAGGGCATCTCCTAATCAAAGATATGTTGTAAGGAGAATTGGTAGTTGAAACCGTGAGCCACATCCAAAGCATTTTTTGGATATGAATCAATCACAATTTTTTGCCAAATTTCTAGAGATATATCCTCAAATTAAAATATGTCAAAGGTAATTTTAAATGATAAAGACTTTTTATGTCAAAATAAATCACACATGTACTACTTGTTATTATAGAGTACATATTGATTTTTCTAACCATTATGATGTTTATCGACATATATGTTTATATTTGCATACTAACAACATTTTGTAGGAATGTAACATACATGCTCTACCTAGATCTTCACGATAATTCATATTGAGTATTTTATGTGAAAGAGTGGATGGCCAATTATTCTACAAGAAATTATGCTTGGATGGCACATGTGATCAGTGTGGTAGCTTGCAACATTTTCTAATTTATGAACATATGGAAAGTACAAATGCAATTAGAAAAGAACTAGTAGAATTTTGAAAATATAAGATAGTGGCTTACAATATAAACAATGGTAAAGAAGAAAAAAGGTATGAATTGGTTAGTGAAAAGATTCCAATGTATCAATTTATGTCTTTTCAAGAGACTATAGTGTATGAGTATGCAAGGAATACCTATAGAGATTGATAGAACTAGAATTGTAATTCAAGTTATGCAAGGACACATTTCCACTTGATACCATTGTTTCAGTTGTCAACTTTATAGAAAACTGCACACTACAACCATAGAATGAGGTGCAATCGCTATATAAAAACTCCACATAGGTTGCTATATTTGTGCAAATAACATTCATTCACACAGATGATAGTATAGATGTTGAAAAAAATATTAAGGGAATATCATTTTTATATCAATGATGATTGTACACATTCTACAAAGTTTGTGCAAGGTTGCTTTCAGATGTTCTATCATAATTTTTCTAGAAGGGGAATATCATTCCATTAATATATCATATGGATAGATAGTGTGCATCACAATTCAAGAACTCATGGATGTTCTATTGGTTGAGCAAGATGCATATGATTATAGGTGTTTAGCATATGTATAATTTTTGTAAGGTCAGACATGGAAAGGGGGAGCATGTATTAAAATATTCTTATCATGAGAAGAGTTGAAGTAAAAAGACAATGCAAAGTTGATAGATGTGAAATATATCATCGAGTGGTGTAACACTACAATGGGTCTAGGTAATGAAGGTAAGTCTACAGTTAATAGATTTTTGATTGGCTAGATGATAATGAAATATAGGGAAAAGAGGTCACCAAAATGAAATGGTTGAAAAAGAGGGGGATCTTAGAGTTCACCAAAATGGGACACCTCAAACACAAAATTTCCCTAATTTCATTAGAAAAAGAGATCTCCCAAGGATAGGATTGACTTTCAACCTTGAGGTGAGTCAACCCTATTAGGAAGGTCTTTTATTTTCCTATCATAAAAATGATTGAAATGACTAATTAGCTATTTTTGAAGATGAATTTAAATGCATTAACAAACTCAATTATGTGACCTAATACTTGAAATGTAGAGTATTATGATATCAAAAATAGGAACAACAAGCTACAAGTAGATCTGAGAAGGGTAGAGTGGTATGTACCTGGCATCAAATGTGGGTTTTGAACACTTTTAAAAGATAAATTTTCCCTAGGGAAAATGGGTCTTTGTATAGGGGTCTAAAATCTATTTTAATTGTCCTTAGATCCCAGATCTAGGCTTTTGATTTCTCTAGGTTTGATTGTCGGAAAGTCAAAAATAAAATTTGTAGGAGTTTCTATGACTTGACGACTTTGCAAAATTTCTCTTTTGATCAATCTTAAATCCTTCTTCACTTGTAAATCTACACATATAAAGAGAGAATAAAAATGTTTTTTTTAGGTGAATAGGGGTTTGCCTTTGTCAAACCTTTGTTTTGGTAATTAAACCTTGATGATAAAACAATGATAAATAGAAGGAATTGATGAATGAACAATGCTATGTCATAACTCACAAAACCCTTAATGGCTGACCTTAGAGGATTGAATTCTAACACATCTCTCTAAGGAGCTTGATGTTGCATGAATTGGCTTGAATTATTGCTTGATTTGATCCTTGAATTCTTGCTTGAATGCTTGAAACCTACATCACAATGTTAGCTCCAAAACATGATATGAACACTCATGAAATTTGAAATGATGATATGATCTTGATTGCTCTTGTAGATGACTAATAAATCTACTCTTTAATTCTCTTGACAGTAATTTTTTCTCTAGCAATGTTCTCATAAAGTGTGTTAGATTTTAATTGATAAAAAGACCTTGTATTTATAGGTGTTTATCTAATTTCCCAAAAATTAGATTCCACAAGCTGGAATTTGAAACTTGAACTTGAACCATTAAAATTCTACCAAAAACATATTAAAAATTGGGTCCTAGAACTTAAAGGGGACCCATTCGCCCTTGGGAGAATGGTCCTAGGACCTATGTTTAGGACACAATTTCCAAGGTGTTTAAATTAATGATGGAAATTTTTTAATGTAGGTTTCCCTTTCAAAAAACGAGAATAATAAGGCTTTGGAATGCATAATTTAGGTAATTAGAAGCTTAATTAAGGGGATGCAAACATAGTTTGAAAATGTAGAGGTGTAAATTTTTCTACACTATAGATAATAACATTATACAATATGAGGATTATTGTACATTGACATGATCAAGTGAGCTACACTCTTTTAGAAGCTCTAATGCAAGTTCATGAAGTATTCATACATGAAAGATGGTATGCTTTTGTTCTTAATGTATAGATTAATCTTGGAATGAGTTTGGTTCAAAGGAGTGGGTTGATTAATGGTGCTTAAGAAGTCTAAGCCCACTTGAGATATATTGACTCCCAATGACACTACAAATCACAAAGATGGAATCATTGATTGAATTTGATCATGTATTAGATCTAGTTCAACCAAGTAATATATCTACTTGCATAGTTTAATAAATTCCTAATTTTATCTTACTTTTTAGTTTTTGTAATATTGACTAAATTCATCTAATTGGAAGCACATATCAATGTGGGACATGTTTATTTAGTTATTGTAGATGAAGAAAATGAAGAGGGAACAAATTATTACTTGTGTCATTGTGTTGAGTAAAAAATAAATTGGAGGCCCTTATTATCAATGGAGAAAACATCGAGTATCCTATAGGGTCAGTGGTTGTTACTAGAACATGGCTTAGAAGGTAACAAATTAAGAAGTCTGATGTCTAGCTATTTTAAAACTTAGACACACACCAAAAGATTCTTCATTACTCAATCCTTGTTATGGAATCAAATTTTCATTTGATCAAATATGGGGGTATACCATTGAACAAGAACTTTTGTAAGGTTCATGAGTCTAACCATGAAGCAATACTTGACATAATAAAGAGTAGACCAGACCCGTATGGTTCCTTGGATTGATTGTAAATGAAAAAAAATGTAAAGTCATGTTTATTTATAAATATGTAGATTGAATATGTAAAGTCATGCTATTGATGACTCATGTTTGATTCATTAGGTGTTTATCACTTTATTTTGGTTATTAAAACATGTATCGTAAAACTAATCTTGATTATAAAATACCATCTTTAGATGACCCCCTTTACCCTTGATCTTTCATTAAAATATTTAGACCTTCTTGTCCTCAAGAAAAAATATCCAATTAGGGGTGATTACTATTTGACGTGATCACTTTCTCCAATTAAACTCAATTTTTGATAGGATATGCATTAGTTAAGGTATCTCAAAGTGAGATAGTTCCCCTCCCTAAATTTCTCCCTAAATTTGATAAAATGGACCTCCTTTTCCTCATCTCTTTATAGTAGATAAGACACATGATTTTCCTAGTTTTGATAAATTTGATAGTTCATCTCTTGATGTGTTAATTGAGGCTAAAAATTTATGAAACTAATGGTGGTTATTTCAAAGACACTTGATTTTCCTAGTTTTGTAACTCATTGTGATCCATGTCTAGGGTAATAAGAGATGAAATTTATTTAACCATTTTCCCCTATTTGAATCATTCACGATTCAAGATCCCTATCTATGAAAAAAATAAGTGCTTATATTCATTTGTTCTTTTAATTAATTTTTTTCATGAATTTATATTTTCTATGAGTTGTAAATGCATTAAGGCCTTAGGGAATGATAAAAATAAACTTGAAATATCAAGGGTGTCATTTAGATTTAGTTTGGTGAAATTTAGCATGATATAAAATATCATTTCTACTTTTTTATGCAAAAATATAAGGGTTTGTGTACATACATGATTTGGGGGTAATTTATGACTTATTAAATATGATAAATGACTTATTTTAGAAATTTATATGTCTTTAGGATAGTCATAGGTTCATTAGAACAATCATAAATTCATTAGGGAAGTCATAACTTGACATTGTGATGGTTAAAGGTTTATTAGGATTGTCATAACTTCACTAGAATGGTCCAAGGTTCATTAGGATAGTCATAGCTTTGGTAGGAGTGTCATTACTTCATTAGGAATGCCATAAATTTATTAGGACTGCCAAAACTTCATTAGGACTATCATAAATTCATTAGGTTAGTCATAACTTCATTAGAACTATCTCTGAATATGCTCAAATTGCTGCAACTTCCTCAATGCATTATAATTTTCATATCTTCCCATGTTTTTACTCAAATGTTGCGAAGGTTTAAAGTAAGGTTTTGAAGGGACCACCATTGGCAAAGCAAGATGATAATGATATGTATGCACTCAAACTATTCAAACAATATCACATGCCATTATTTATTATTCTTTTCATATCCACACCTTGCAGAGAGTAAGTGAAAAATCTTAGGTCAAAATAGTTAATGTTAAGCTCAATCAAAATAGGGTGTACCTAAGCTCAATTATTGCATCCTCATTTTCTTGACTCAAGGAAAACTTGTGAGGAGATATACTTTGCATTTAATGTGTCATGGGGATAAAATGGAAATTCCAACACATCTGAATGGGTGGGTTTATGGTAGATAAGGGCCTATTTTACACCCCATCTCGCTTGAACAGTGTAACCTACGTTGTGTCGACACTTTCTCTTAAAAGCCCTAAGTGCCAAAAAGTGGCAAACTTTGGCATATTATTTCCCATAAATTGTGGCACCTAAAAATGTTTCATCCAAAGGTATAAGGTCATGTAGGGTCCCTCCACAATAACCTCTCTAAGTTTTTGAAATATCCAATCCACTTGATCGTGGTGAAATTTTTTCAAATGTTGCAAAAAGCATTAGATTTGTTTAGTAAAAAACTTTCAAGAGCCATTATTTTCATTTCGTTTGTCGTGGGAAAAAAATAGTTCCAACACATCTATGTGGGTGGATTTATGCTAGGAAAGGTCTTATTTCACACCCTATCATGCCAGATCATTCTACACTGCATTGTGTCATTGCTTTCTCTCAAGAGCCTAACTGCCAAAAAGTGGTGATCTTTGATAAGCCATTTCTTATAAATCATGGCACCTAAAAGTATTCTATCTAAAGGTATAGGGTCATGTAGGGTCCCTCTACAATAACCTCTATCAATTCTTCATATATTTGATCCATATGGTTGTGGAAACAAGTTTTCACATGTTACAAAAAGCATAAAATGCATTGAAAAAGAAGTTGCAAGGTAACATAATTTTTGTTTTTTTATCGTGGGGCCAAATCAACAATGCCAAAACATCCAAGTGGGTGGTGTTATGCTAGGAAAGGTCCAATTTCACACCCCAACATGTCTAATCATTCCAGACTATTTTGTTGACGCTTTCTTGAAAATCGTGGCACCTACAAACATTGTGATTGAAGGTACAAGGTCATGTAGGGCCCCTCTACAATAAAATATCTATTTTTATATCTCCAATCCATTTGGTTGTGGTGAAAATTTTTCTCACATTGCAATTGAAGAGAAAGTTGCAAGTAGCATAATTTTTATTTTGTTTTGTCATGGGGCTAAACTAATAGTGTCAACACATCTAGGTGTGTGTGTTTATGCTAGGAAAGGTCCCATTTTACACCCTATCATTCCTAATCATTCCAAACTACATTGTGTCAATGCTTTCTCTTAAGACCCCTAAGTGCCAAAAAGTGGAAAAATTTGATGAGTTGTTTCTTAGAAATCGTGGCACCTACAAATTTTCTATCCAAATTTATAGGGTCATGTAGGGTCCCTCTATAATAACATCTCTTAGTTTTTATATCTCCAATCCATTTGGACGTGACAACAAGTTTTTGCACATAGCAAAAAATGTCAAATGCATTGAAGTGAAAGTTGTAGGATAGCATAATTTTTGTTTGTTCATTATGGGGCCAAACTGACAGTGCCAAAAATTTGGGTGGGTAGTTTTATGCTAGGAAAGGTCCCATTTTGCACCCCAACATGTCTAATCGTTCTAGACTATATTGTGCCAGCCTTTTCTTTGAAGAACCCTAAGTGCTAAAAAGTGGCAAACTTTGACAAGTTTTTTCTCAAAAATCATGGCACCTAAAAATATTTTTCTCTAAAGGTACATGATCGCATAGGGTTCCTCTACAATATCCTAATTTTAATAATGGTTGCAAAAAGCATCAAATACATTAAGAGACTATTGTAAGGTAGCATAATTTTAATTCTATTCATCATGGGGCCTAACCAATAGTTTCAACACATCCAAGTGGGTGGGTTTATGCTAGGAAAGGTCCTATTTCACACCCCACCGTACCTAATCATTTCACATTACATAGTGTCAACACTTTCTCTTATGAGCCCTAAGCTCCAAAAAGTGGAAAAATTTGATGAGTTATTTCTCAAAAACCATGGCACCTAGAAACATTCCATCTAAAGCTATAAGGTCACTTAGGGTACCTCCACAATGACCTCTCTCAAATTTTCATATCTCCAAGCCATTTCACCATGGCAACAATGTTTCAAATGTTGCAAAAAGTGTTAGTTGTGTTTAGTTAAAAGTTGTCAAGAGGAATTTTTTACATTCTTCATCTCATGGGGTAAAATGACAATTCCAACATGTTGGGGTGGTTATAGATTTTGAGTTTAAAAATTATAGGTCCAATTTAGGGATTTTTGTCACTATAGGTATCTTTGCATGAGATTTTGCAGTCCTTCATGGTGACTAGGGTTATCTTGAAAATTTTATGGGAGGTATTGTTAACCTTTGCTTTTTCAAATTTTATCATGAGTTGTAAGGTCTTTCTCAAAAAAGCATTATTTTATTGTCTTTCTTGACAAAGTGCATTGGAGGGGTCTTTAATGTATTTTCCAATGTTGAGTAGTGGCTTAGAATTGGTCAAATGTTAATAAGGCCACTTCAAGACCCTTTTATCACATATCATTTTGGAAAGAGATAGAGGTGTAACTTGGAAAACAGACATTATTCATAATGGAGATAAGGAATTGAAGCATTAACCAAATATCTAGAATTCAATACCTAAATGCAATCCAAATCAATCAATAGAAAACAAGCAACACAAATGAAATCAGAATTGTTTAAACAATACAATTTACCTTCACAATGTTGACATGAATTACTTCCAGTGTCCTTCGCCTTGCTTTTCTCTTAGATTTTAGTGTGCTCTTCTTCACTTCAAGCTTAAAAGTGTGTGAATGATAGAAATTATGCAAAAATCCAAAGTTCATGGTTAGCCATCAATATGATGTGAGGGTTGATTTATAGAAATGAATGATCTAGATTAAGAGGTGCAAGATCAAGGTCAAGGGTTGAGGATTGTTGAGAGGAATTGATTTCCCAAATAACTGGCTACAATTGGCTGTAGGATTCCAGTTAACTAACCTTGCATGAAAGAGTTAACTAATTGCATGAATTAATTAAAGTGAATTGATAAATTTTTTAAGAGAATTGATTTATTATTTAACTCACACTAATTGGGAGTAAAGTAAATTGATTGATCAGTGAACTAGGATTGATTATCCAGTTGATTGGAAGAGAGTGTTAGTTATGAAAGAGGGAATTATGGATGAGAGGATAATTAATTATTTAGAGGAATGTGCAAATGAGGATTAATTAATAAATACAAATTTTATTTATTAATTGTGAATGGATATTGTTGAGATGAAAAGGGATAGTTAAATAATTTAAACAATTATTTAATCTAGAAGTGGGAAAGTGGGAAAGTGGGAAAGTGGTCAATTAAATAATTTAATTATTTAAATTAAGAAGGGTGTTAAATGTTAATTAAGCGATTAATTATAATTATTTGATTAAAATAGAAGAATAAGTGTAATTAATGACGAATAAAATAAATAAGGTTTATTTAATTAATGAGGAAGATTAATGATAATTAGGACATAATTAAATAAATAAGATTTATTTAATTAGTTAGAAAGGGTGAAGTAGAATGAATTAATTAAATAACATAAAGTCGCTTAATTAATAGTAGAATATGATATTTGATAATAATTAAATAATGAAATATTATTTAATCATTAGGGGAAAAAGGGTGAAAATTAGTAAAAAGGTGTTGCTCGCATACCAAGACAATTTCAGGTATCTACATTTTGCCCCTCTTTGATACAATGAACTTTTATAGAATTGTGTCAAATAAAATTCAAAAATTTGTGCTTAGGAGTTAGCTCAGTATGCCCCAATGATGGTGAGATACCATGGTGCCCCCTCAGAAAAAAATTCAAATTTTTGAAAAAATTCAAAAATTTGGAAAATTGTTCTAACGGGCTAATTTGATAGTGGTAAACATGTTGGTAGATTTTTTTTAATTTTAGGACATTCGGGGTGCCTATTTTTGTGTTTGAAACTCAAAGTTGATGTGTCTAGATATAAAGGGGGGGCCACTTTTCCAACCAAGGTCTATAAATAGGCCAAAAGGGGTCCAAAATCCTCATTTGTGCATTTGAGTTACAAGATTTTTAGAGATCTGAAGTGAGATTTTGTTGCAGAGTGGTGGAGCTATGTCACAGATTCTAATTGGTTCACATTGAGGATATTGCATGAGGACCTTCCAGTGGCTTGAGGGAACTAGAAAATTGTATGTAACCCTTCAATTTTTATTTTTTTTTGCCAAATGTTAGGGGTCAAAATAGACCAAATAGATGTGGTGTAGTTTCTACACCACAACTATCATTGCATTCATTGCATTTGTCAATGGATGCACCACAACTATGTTGTGCAACGTAATCATTTTACAGAGCCACATTTATAGGTTGATTGCAACTATTTTGTGCATCACATGTGTGTCACATATGTAGAGAATAGTGCCACATATGTGAATGTGCGATAAAAACATGTGACAGTGCACGACATCTTTCAAAACTGCCCGCAAATAAAATTATGTCACATTGGTAATATAATAGGTTTGTGTAGGCATCTTGATTGACATAATGTGATTTTTGTAAGCACAAGTTAGATTTCCTTCCATTTATACATGAGAGAGCCGACACTCCTCTTTCAAATTGTGAGATCATCTGGATGATGTAGAGAGGGATATTTTGCATGCACTTGGTCTATATCATGTGACATTCATGCTTGTGATTTACACTAATCGAGGATTGTTGATTGCTTTAGCTGAGAGGTAGCATTCTGAGACTAGTTCATTCCATTTGCTGACTAGCGAGGCCACAATTACACTAGAGGATGTGTGGTGTATTCTTTGGATCCCAATCCATGGTGAGTAGGTCGTATATGATCTTGATTTCAAGCTAGCGACAATACAATTATGCTTTGAGACTAATGATGTAGCTCTCCTAGATGTTGAGGATTATGAGATTTGTTGTGACACCTTGGCTGAAAAATATCAGTGGTTGATTGTTGTGATATATAGTTTTGTAGTAGGTGTAGTTATTCCAAATCATCGAGGTCATTGATTTCTTGTTGGATGGGGTCAAATGCTAGCTGACATGATGGAGCATGCCACAGTGTATTCTTGGGGTCCTTGTATGTTGTCCATGTTGTATTTTTAGCTTCATGATGTTACATATTGAGGAGATCAGTCTATTGGTTGTGGGACCACTTTTCTTATGGTTTGGGTGTGGGAGCACATAGCCATGTTTAGACTGCCAATAGAGAGACTTTCCAACAAGTTTGTTTTATGTGTACATATATGGTGGATCTATTACATAGACCTATGTTCAGGATGCTGGATATTGGCGGCATGCTATCAATTTAATTGATTCTTTTATCTGGAGGACATATCGATAGTGTACACCATGGGAGGATGACGTTGAGCATCTTCCATATTGTAGATAGACAAGATATTTGATTGGCTTCATAGTGTAGAGCCATCACATTATAGAGTGACAATTGTCTGAGCGAGTACTTCAACAATTTGGTGAGAGGCAAGGAGAGCTTATCAGTGTTCTTGATTTTGCAAGATTAGCTCGCAAGGTGTCCTAGTGGGGATCCATGATTAGTGTGTAGGTTACCATACAAGATTTTGATAAACTACAACCAATTTAGTGGGGTGCCTTGACAGAGTTGGCAGATGCTAGGAGGAAACAATAGTATGATGTATAGTGGGTACAACATAGGCTTTCACCATTTATAGATCCTAATTTTCTAGCTTCTATAGAGAGGCTTGGTAGAGGTCCTCAGGGTAGGCTGTGGGGGAGAGGACAGAGGATAGGAGATGGTGATGACTAAGGTGGAGGACAAGGGGATGGTGATGATGGAGGGGGTGGTGGAGGCAAAGGTGGGTATGGTGGCAGAGGAGAAAGATGCATAAGTAGAGGTGGGCCTCCACCTAGGATCCTAAGATGATTATCACCTATCTGAGAGGAGAGAGAGCAGGAGGTTAGGGTGGAGGATTCTCCTCACTAGGAGGAGGAGGCATAGGGGAGTGATAGATGGATGTAGACGTTGATATTGGGATGGATGTGGAGGTAGAGGAGGTAGGGGTTGAGGTTGAGGCAGAGGAGGTTTCTTGAGAGGTAGCCATTGATGAGGGTTTAGAGGATGTTCCTATTAGGGAGACCATCCTGTATGTTATGGAGGAGGAGGCGGAGATAGGGCTCAGGGTACTCAGATGGTAGAATTTTAGGCACAACTTTAGGCAACATTACTATAGATTCAGGGTCTTCAAGGATAGGTTTCTTAGTTGATTGTTGAGTGTGATATGGTTATGATTTGAGCATAGAGGGTTGAGAAGTGGTCACTTGATTTTATTGATACTATCAATGGACTTTTATCTGATCTAGGGTGTCAGTTATATTAGGTAGGGTAGGAGAGTCGATACTATAGGGGTTTATATGAGGACTTGGTGCCACCCTCCCAAAGAGCACCAAGCTATACCTAAAGCAAGTTTCAGAGCAGGTCACACTCCTTCCAGGCACATAGTAGTGGATGGGTGTCACAAGAGAGGAGATCTCCATATGATCGGTCCTCTCACCACTCTCACAGGGAGCAGTCGAGGCCATGAAGATAGAGACATAGGGATACTAGGCCACCACCCTTAGGAGAGTCACCATCAGTGGATAAGGGCAACACAAGCTAGGCATGTTTTTGTATATGGACATGTAAATTTTTTATTGATCCTATGAGCTCCACATTTTTTACAGTAATATGATTTTGTACTATGACACATTTTTGGATATATATATGAGATACATCATTTTTGGAGGTGATTACATGATATTTCATATGTATGCATGTTTCTATATAATGGATTCTTATGTATTTATAATGTTATTTTTATGCTCATGTATGGATGGATGCACATGATCTATTAATTTAATGTTATATGTATGATGTATGAATATTTAATGTTTATTATGTATGATGGGAGTTATGATGCTTATATGATCTTATGCATAATGAAATTATATGTTTAGGACATGTTATGCCATATTTGACATGATGTTATATGGATGATGATTCTACAAATTTAATTCCATGGTATCTATCTTTTTATTTCTTATGCAGTATGTATGACCTATATGTACATGAGATATATGATATTCTAAGATGATGATGGATGTATGATGATATAGCTCATACATTTTTTTTTGTGTGTCATAGCATGCCACTGAGATGACCATGTGACTTGATAGTAGAATTGTTAGTATGAAGAAATAGTTAGTAAGGAGTGAAGGATAGTTAGATGGATCATTCACCCAAATCAGGATTGATATAATGATTGATGGTATTTGAGCTTTTAGTAGTGCATGTTTTATCATCTTAGAGTGTTTTATTATGTGACAAAATTGTGAAGGAAAATTTTGTTTCCATTTTATTAAATATTATGATATATGGACAAGTGGATAGTGTAAACCAAGTTGAGTCAAACCTTGGTGACTTTAGTATTCGTTTGTCAAAGATTAAGACACGCTAGATAAGGAGTGCCTTGATTCATACTAGTAACAATAGAACCTTGTTGGAATATGTGAAGAAATAACCATAGAGCATGCCAATCCTACTACAAGAAAGTGTTAGCTAACCTTTGAATTGCATAGGATGTTTTGATTATGCCAGATGGAATTCCAATCACACAAAAAAATATTTATTGCCCCAGTCATGGTACCAAGACAAACCACAAACAAAAATCAACAGAAAGAAATGTCATAATCCATCATTGTTGCTCTAATCTCTTGTGCATATCATCAAGTAACTTAGGAACATAAAATAAGATACATTAGATAAGATAAGACTTAACTAGACCAAACAAGTACACAATTATTTAGATCTTGTTGCCTACTAATAAGTGTTTGATATGTTTTCAAAAGATAGTGTTTGTTTTAAGGAGTGGGAAATTTCATGTAAGACACATGGTCTAGTTTTGATAATGAAACTTCCTAAAAGATAAATGATTTTTGATTAGTAACATTTGTAGACAATTGATCAACCTAGTTGAGGACTAGTTTGGGAGTTTCGTCTATTGTTTCATGATTTGTTAAGCCTGGTTCTTTGTAGGATGATTTGTTTGTGTCTAACATGTTTATTTTAAACAAATAGTATTTTTATTATGAAATCTGGATTGTGATGAAATGCTTATTGTGACAGACCCTAGGGAGACTAACCTATGCCTCCAGGGCTCATCAATGATGGCCTTGCCTACATGACATAAATAGAGATAATGTAGTTCGATTGGTCATGACAAGTGATAGTCTATTCTAGAATGTAGACTATGGTGAAGATTCAATTATGACAGACCCTAAGGGACCAATCTATGCCTCGGGGGCTCATTAGTGATTTTCCTTGTCTACATACATGCATAGATGCAACATAGTTTGATACCATGGATTAACATTGTTTTTTAATTTTCTGACATTTTATGACTGTTTTGAATTTTTCAAAGGATATTTGAATGTTTTTATATTTTTGTGATAACGTCCTTGGATACTATGTTATAACTTTATGAAATACTAGGTCAAGGATTTCCCCTAGTCTAGAATAGGACCATTTATTATGAAAGAGTGAAAATGATAAGCAATTTGACGCTAAATTTTAATCAATCTCAAGCCATGAGAAGGGGTGAGAAAGCTTTTATTATGAAGGAGCTTGTTCTCGGGTTATTATAGACAAAATTTGATAGAGTAGTGATAGATGGTGGAGCGATAGCTGACTACACATGATGCCTATTTTCCAGGTTTTCACCATGGTACTTATCCAAAGCACCACCGAAATGGTTTTCACTATAGGATGAATTATTTCTCTTTTTCTTTTCTTTTTTATCTTTCTTATTTTTTTATTTTTTATTTTTATGGGATCTCCAGAGATCATGTATAGTACCTTTGAAGTTGCACATTGTTGATTGGATTAGGCCGTGGTTCACCCTCAGGAGTAGCCAGTTGATAAGAACTAGATTCGTAGGTTGTCATAATGATATAAGGACCCAACCAATTAGGCTCAAACTTGACTAGTTTTTCTCTTTCCTGATGATTTTTAGGATTATTTTAAGACTAAATCACCAATGTCAAAGTTTCAGACCTTGAATCTCTTGTTGTAACTACATTTGAGGTGATTTTGATATGCCTACAAGTGGACTAACATGGTTTGTCTTCTTTCATCAAACAGCTCTAGCTCATGTAATGTAGATATATAGTAATATTCATCATCGATGAACTATTGTATGTAACTTGGAAAATGGACATTATTCGTAATGGATATAAGGAACTAAAGTAGTAACCACAAATCTGAAATTCAATACCTAAATGCAATCCAAATCAATCAATAAAAAACAAGCAACACAAACGAAATTAGAACTGATTAAACAATACAGTTTACCTTCACCATGTTGACATGAATTACTTCCATTATCCTTCTTCGCTTTTCTTTGCTCTCATATTTTAGTGTGCTCTTTTCACTTCAAGCTTAAAAGTGTGAATGATAGCAATGATGCAAAACTCTAAAGCTCATAGTCAGCAATCAATGTGATGTGAGGGATGATTTAACATAAATGAATGATTTGGATGAACAATCCAAATTAAGAGGTGAAAGATCAAGATAAAGGGTTGAGGATTGTTGAGAGGAATATTAGGAAGAGTGTCTACTTACATCATCTAATCAAATGAAACAAAATTATTCAATTACCAAAACTACTTGAGTGAAAGTTCTATGTATTACCTGATATTGATATTTTATATAAATATTTAAAGGGTTTAAACCATCCAATAGTGATAAAGACCCAACTTAACCATTAACAATGCCTTTACATGGAATATAGATTCCATCCCAAGACATGTACAAGAAAGATATTGCTCATAAAAACATTTAATATCACTCATAAAGGTTGCTAATAGCATGGTGTGACAAAATCATAACCTCAAATCCTTATATATATTCAAGCATTACCATGTCAAGTATATCAAGTGGCCTAAAATTGAAGGATTCCTCATGGTTTTCAAGATTAAATACCTCCAATCACCAAATTTCCATAATTTGGAATCAAATATTCTTGTTAAATTGACTAGAGTATTGTGATCATATCCATGTAAGCCAAGAAGTCAAATGAATCAATGAGTTAAATCTAGATATAAGACTCCTCAAACTGATATAATGCTAGAACCTATCAAGTGAATGATAAAACATCAAATTGACCCCAAATAAAATATACCATAGCATAGTAAGGCATCTAGATCATGTAATTCAACTAGGACCCATGGAGATCGAATAGGATCTATGCCATCCACAAAAGATGAAAAACTAAAAGATGGTAGAAACTCACTCAAAATATCAAGCTAAAAAAGCGGTCTCTATTTTGATGATAATATAAGGAAAAAATCCTCACCAAAATAAGATAAAAAAATCAAGAATAAAATAATAAAATAAGTGGCTTAAGAGTCTTGTATGTATAACTACATTTGCTTAAAGGATACATATCCACATTTAGGCACCTATATTTCCTCTATATATTTGTGTATAAGTGAAAAATTTAATGAAACAAACTATTTAGAGGACAAAATGTTGTAGATCCACACATGTGAGCTTCTTAGGAAGATTGTGTAGTTTGATAAAGAATTTGAAGTCATGAAAAGAGGTATATAATAATGAATAAGACTAGGAGACACAAGACCTAAAAACCTCTTAAGACCTAAGAACCATCCAAAAAATGGTTTCTAATCACCTCTTAGGACCTATTTGAACTAAACTAGGATCAAACCAACCTAATTAGACTATGGAAGCTATGGTTCAATTTAGAAAAATTCTAACCTAATTACAAGTGAAAGGAACAATTGAGTGGGAAACCAAGATGGAGGCCTTGAAAATAAAAGTGAATTTTTTGATCATGGGTGGATTGGAAATGAACTAAGAAAACCTAAAAGAGTTGGCTATTCACTCAACCAATCAAATAAAAATCTTCCCTTTGATTCAAAAATATAAAATTCTCTATTAACAACACCATCCATGAGAAGGTGGAAAATTAATTGACATCACTAGCCTATATTTTTTGAGGTCAATAACACAATCAAATGAAATTCATAGATTATGAAGTAAATATCAACTTGAAATAAAATTAATTAAAAAGGACAAAGCATTCTTATAAACTATGTACAACCTTTGAGTCATTAAACATTATTCAATTACCAAATAATTTTTTTTATTTTAAAATTAAAAATTCTCTATATTACCTAAATGAAAGTTTGATGAGCACCCCCACTGCAAGGTGTTGATGTTGAAGGCCCAACATTAACCTATTCAACATCCAAAGTGAGTTATAATAATATGATTCATACAAGGTTCAATTATTCACATGTAATATTTATAATTCTTTACTAGTTACATAACTCTACACTTGACATCATCATGTAATAGGGAGGTGGAGGACCACCGGAAGTAGGGTGAACACTGTGACCCTAAAATTTCATTATAATCATTCAACTAATTTAGTTAATCTTGCATTTCAAAATGAAATGTAATAAATTGAATTGAATTAACTTATTGACATTTACCTGGCTATCAAAGCCAAATGTATCATTCAAGAGAGCTTTTTTCATCACCATCTAATTCGTCGTAGATGTAGCCTAGGCACATGCATTTTGACTATCCTCACGATCATAAAAATAGAGTGACCCACAAGACCAACATAAATGAGGTGGAAGTGGATACTTGAAATACTTGTCTGCATCATCCTATACTAGAGGCCTAATATATTGTATAAGGATATGAGTTAGTGAGCTAATCGACTATAAGGTGTCCACATCAACACCATCCTTCAAAATATAAGGGATGGTCACATTCTCATATTTTGGTCTAGAGAGTGGTCTCACTAACTAGTGTGGGTCAAGATGTTCCCCAACTCTATCTTGCACAAAGCCCCCACCTCTACCCTAGAACTCCCGCATGTCAAAATAATTTAGGATTTTATTGAGGAAGAATTTACAATAGATTTTTCTCAAAAAGTATTATGGCACCTCATTGTTGTTGCATGGAGGATGCTCAAAAACCATCCACCACCTATCCCAAAAATTGTTCTTTATCCCTTTGTGGTGGAAACAATGGATAGGGAACCTCTTGCATGCATTATGTAAGGGTTGATTCATTCATGGGTCAGCGAAGAGTTCACACAAGTTAGATTTCATGTTTTTTGTCTTTAACTTGTTTATATGATAATTTGTTTTCATATTTTTTTTTTTGATCTTACCTCTTGTCAAAAAAACTATTTATTTGCTTTCTAAATAATGCTATGTGAGATATTATGGATTATAATGATTTAGCAAGGGTGGTTATGTTGTGTAGTCTCACAACACACCCCATTTTTTCCAATCAAAATGGAGGACCCCCTTCCTTTTTTTAATTTTTCTTGTGCTTGGTTGGGAGGAAATGGAAAAATCATGTCATGCCTTCTTAAATCCAATAGCTCTTAAATGGGGAATCCAATGTTAGTTTTGAAAGAGCAAGAAAAAGTCTCAAAGACAAAATCATTCTCTTGCAAAAAAACATTCAGCCTCAAGCAATCAAGAATTGCACATCATCGTGTCCCGCGTTAAATGGAACCATGCTAATAGTTAATCTTTCCTAAAATTGGGTTGTGCCATGAGAACAATTCGATAGAAAATTTTGTCCCTCTCACAGGAAAATATGTCAAAACATCTCTGTCAAACACTGAGCAAATATACTCACTCTACACTCGCCTTGATTTCAAAGGTTAAGGAAGGCGCAAAAACCTAAAACCTCGCCATTAATGATTAACCTCCACTCTTTGTATGTAATCAGAGAACTTAATGAATAATGATGGATTGATATTAACAAAGGTGGCAAGGGTATCACGGTGTCATTTAGTAAGTATTGTTGCATCTAGAAAATGCCATAGCTCGTTCACAAAGACACGTATGAAGAATTTGCAGAGGCTTGCAAAACCAGAAAAGGTAGAGGAAGGGAAAACTAAAATTAGAGAAGGTATTACCATTGTCCATTATTCCCTTTAGCTCACAGTTGTTCTCAGCTAAACCAGGTAAGCTTTGAATTAAGTTTTAATGATTTTCATGTAGCTTATGCCCGTAATTGCAAGATCTTGTTTATGCTTTGCAAGATCTTGTAAGACGCCATTCCTTTTTATGATAAAAGTAATGTAAGCTAGGTGAATTCCAATTTTTTTAGAAATAATTAGGTAGAACACTAGCATCTAGAAAGGGTGGGTAGAATTAAGGAATTAACTCTAAATGGAATACAAATTTCATGTTAGAAAACATGCATATTTCAGATATCATAAGGGTGAGTGCAGGATCATGGGAGTTCAAAAAGTGGTGATATGACAAAAAAGTGGCTGACAACTTTTTCTATCCAAATTTGATAAAATGAAAATGGTTTATTGATAAAAATTTCAGCTTTCTACCAATATAAGATATGCCTTATTTTGAATTTAATGGATAATTATTATTGATTTTCTACATGCTAAAGTCCCGATTGATAGGGTGATTGGAAAAAATCTATAATTATCAAACGATTTCACATTTTTCAAATTTGAAAGATGTTGCACATTTTATGTTTTTCGTACTATAGGATGAAAAATATAAAAAAAACTAATTTTATAAATGTTTGACCAAGTTATGGTGGTCAGACAAAAAAGTTTTAATTTATGTTTAAAACTTTCTAATAATTTAAAATTCATAACTAATTATTTACTTGCAAAAAAATTACAAAAAAAATGCAGCACATCCGGGTATGTGTCCTCTACTTCTATTGAAAGTTTCAAAAAATAATATTTTTTTTTCTTGTACTTAGGTTGGTCAGATATACACCTGTTTTTTTATTTTTTCCTTGAAAATTTAGTTTTACTGTATTGAAATTTCATATTTTCACCAAATAGGTTTACTTTTTTTCCAAAAAAGGACTAGTACCTTAAAAAATACATTCAATTTGCTACAAAAAAATTTCTTACATATTTTTCAAATTATGTTAATAACCTATTTGAATTTTTATGTCAAGTTTCCTAATGTTGTTTTTTTGATTTTTTATTGCCACTTAAGGGCCTAGCTTGGACCCCCATGATCCTGCATTGAACCATGAGTGCACAAAAAATAAAAAGGAAGAATTTGAATTCCCTTAGTCCCAAGTCCAACTTATGGGATGATAGTTGATACCCATCTGGGTAATTTTTCAGGTGGAAGAATTTATGGAAAGGATACAATAGCCTAACATGACTCTGTGGTCATAAAATATCATTGTGAATGGATTACACATGGCTGGAACTTTTCCTCCAACTATGGAAGCCTGAGAGTTAGTTCTAGAATGTGTGCAATTCTATGATCCCACCAAAAGGGTTGTTGTGAAAGAAGGTAGGGTATATGGCAACTTGACCCTAGAGGGCATTGCATGGATATTTGGGATTCCTATTTTCCTAGTAATGAGTCCATTGGAAATAAAGGAATCTACAAAGGCATATGCAAATATGCAAGAACATGCCAAAAGGACAATGTTGACAACATGGTTTACAGACTAGGAAAAACCAAAACTCGTATCTAAAATGCCCAAGACTATCCTGAGGTCTAATTTCATCACAAATATATATGACATTATCACACTATTAAACAAAATAACTAGAAACAGAGATGCCAACAAATTCGACTCATGGATGTATGACATTATCAAACATATAAGAGATTGTATAGCTAGAATCCACTAGTATAAAGCCATTAGTGATTCTCTACATGAAAATATGCAAAAAATTTAGGTACCAATGACATTCTACATGTCTTCTTATGTCATATATTCATGTGCAGTAAAGGAAAACATCTAGGGTTTGAATAAGGTTAGAATCCTTGGGGTTAGCCCTAGATAAAGACTAGTTTACCAACATTACCCTCAAATAATAGCTCGATGGTACTTGGAAAACTATCAAAGCATTAATGATGCATTTTTGATGAGGGTGGTCCAAACCATGGAATGTGATAAGACCAAAATATTATTTGTATACGCACAAGCTGTCATCACAACTCATGGATGCTAGTATATCCAATTTTTGAAGTTCACTTACATAAGGATTGAGGGGTTTTCTGGTTTCCCATACGTTCTACTAAAGTACCCCATATATGAGATACTATTTCTCAAATTTGGCAAGAACGTAATGGAATCACATGATGCATTCCTACAAGCTCATAAGAAGGGGAAAATTATTTCCTATCCTTATGGGAAACTACAAGTGTAGTACATCCCATAATGCCAAGTTGGCAGAAAATGAATTGTTGGTGCATGGGTTGGAAGAATTTAGGCTAAAAATACCTAGTTATGATCCAACAGAGAGGCTTGTCAAGCAACTAGATAGGAATTTTTCTCATGTACCCCATATGGAAGACTATTAGAATGAGTGTTGATAAGCATGAAGGAAAATAGCTCATCATATGCTAACGTTGAATCAAATGTTTACAATGGGAACACATGATGTCCCAATACAGTTGATAGATGACGATGGAAATGTGTTGAACCCAAAATAAAATGCGGATAGGTTTTTTGACTAGCCTATATGGGATCCTAACTAGGAAGAGCCTAAAGTTACATCATTGGATGAAATAACCAAGCCAATTATTGAATTCAGTCAAATTTGGATTGATAGGAATATCCAAAGATGAGATCTAAAGGAGTAGTATTCACATATCCATAAGGGAGAAAGAGAGAAAAAAATAGATGAAATTGGATATGATGATTGCTTGAACAAGAAAAGGAGAATTGTTGAAGCTAGAGCTTTGAAAGAAAGCCAAGAAAATATTACTGAAATCCCAAGAAGGGGAGTTTTAGTGGTGTCATAGA
Source organism: Sequoiadendron giganteum (assembly GCA_007115665.2). Taxonomy (NCBI): domain Eukaryota; kingdom Viridiplantae; phylum Streptophyta; class Pinopsida; order Cupressales; family Cupressaceae; genus Sequoiadendron; species Sequoiadendron giganteum. Next base: position 724,779,798 of record CM021100.1, read on the forward strand.
CAAAGGATCCTAATAGGGAGGTCAAAGTAGTACCTAGCAATTTTATAAGTAGACCAACAGGAACTTCATCATTACTTGTGTTACCACAGGCTAAGTTCCTTACTGTACAAGAAGTAGGTGAAAGGTAATAGGGGTATGCTCAAACAAGAGGTCAGCATCATAGCCAGAAGCAACCATGTTTGCATCCCCATCATTAATGGGAACATCTGTAGTAAGACAAGTTATAGGGGAAACCTATTCACCTGTCAATGAAGATCATGTCATGAAAATAGACCAAATCATGAGAGAACGTGACATAATGGACCAAATCATAAAACAAAGGTCAAGACAACAGAAGCCAAAGGCAGTGGTAGAATAAACATTGGTCACTACAGAAGAACAGGGGAAACATGTTTCAAGAAATATTATTGAAGAGATAGACGTATAATTAGATTCACCCTGTAATATAGAAAATCGTTATCACATAGGGTTCACGACCTAGGACAACAAACTTTCTATGCATCACATTCAAGGATGCCCTAGAGATCTCAATCTAAGATATGTAAATGGGAAAGAGATCTACAAAGGGACTGTCCTAGGGTATGTTTAGAGATTAATGAGGGGTTCACCACCAAGCTAGGGCTTGGAAAATGTATGAAATGCAAGATATAATGATTGAACTCAATGATGCAAGAAGCTTCACTAAATGAACTATAGATGCAAATAAATCATAACAACAAATTGGAAAAGTATAGAGGAGCACCTGGAAACCTGAGAGAGCTTGAATGGAGAACTGGAATAATGAGTAACCTGAAATTTAAGCCTACTAGGACTCATACACTAGTCTAGGTGTATAAGTCTCAGATCTGGGTTTTTGTGTAGGAACTATTTTCTGGAAAAAGGGTATCTGAAACTACAAAAATCTAAAAAATTGACCTAAACTGGGACTCATACGCCAGGACTAGCGTATGAGTTCAGTTAGGGTTTTTGTAACTTCAAAGTTTGAATCCACTCTTCAATGTCTTCTCTTTCTATTCCACTTTGTTTTTGGATCTGAAACCCTGATTTTGGATCTGTAGATGACCTTTTAGTGGAGATCACAACCTTGCAAATGAGGAGACAATTCCAACAACTTTATCCAAGCTTATAACCTAATCTTCAAGGGATCTTCGAGTTCCAAGACACCTAGATCTGAAATCACACATCAAAGAGAAGAAATATTTGTTGTTTGTTAGAGGATAGGGGTTTGCCTAGGTCAAACCCCTTTTAGGTAATTAAACCAAATGATGAGAGAATGAAATAAGACATGAAACATGAAAATGATACCTTGAATGATGTCTTGTAAATCTGCAATCTAACATGAAATGGCCATGTAGGATGTAGATCTAGATCTTGAGATAAGTGTAGAACAATTCTTGATCTTGGATCTTCAATGCTAGATCACAACACTAGCTCAATAACATGTTTGATGCTTGATAACCTTGACATGATGATGGATCTTTGATTTCTGCAATAATTGATGGAGAATTTTGCCCTTGAATGCTTTAAAATTGGCCTTGAATGCTCTCTTGAAGATCTTGTGAAGTTTTGGAATGCTTAACTCTTGAGTGCTTTACTTAGTATGATGAATGCTTATCTTTCTTAGGTGAAATAATGATTTGAAAGGCTTTTTATATAGGCAATCCATCCAATATCCTATAAATTAGATCCCACAAGCCGACATACATGAAATTTGAACTTAAAACCCAGTTTTTTCTCACTCAAAATCTTAAAAATAGGCCAAATGGGACTCATATGCCACTTGTGGCATATGGGTCCCATAGGGCCTATTTGAAGAGAGAGAATGTTGGGGAGTGAAAAAAATAAGTTTATTTGATGTCTATGTTTGGATTTTGGTTAAAATATGGCTTGGGATGCATAATATAGGGTCTTAGGGGCCTATTAATGATGATATTAAGGTCATAAATGTAAGAGGTCCAAAAATCCAATGTGAAAGTGTAAATAAATACACTTTACAAAATTAAATTAAGGAAAAATTGGGTCTATTCAGCTCAAAAGGGCCCTAAATCCCATATGAATGTGTACAACACATTACAACACTAGATTAGGTCCAGATTAAATGAGAAATTTCCCTATCTCCAAGAAGGGGGTACAATTTTTGTCATTACATCTAGCCCCCACTTTAGTGAGAGGATGAAATTGCTTCAAAATCACACTAAAGTAGACATTCAAGAGGGGTCCCAGTGTACCAATTATGTGGATGGTCTAGGATAACAAATATTGAGGAGGTGGTCAAGCCCCTAGGATCCAAGATCCTAAGTCAAACTGACATAAGCACAAAAGGACACACACAAGGTGTATGATTTGCAGTAAAACAAGATACACAAACATATAATGCCAATAACTAAAAGGAAGAAAAATAAGTGAAAATAAAGGTAAGTGGATCAAGCCTTGAGTGTTTATCCAATATGATGTGGATCAGATCTAAGTTGTTCATTTGAAAATGCATGCTCACTCTAAGGAAATGAAACTTTAGGTTGTTCGTTGGGTGATTAATCCAAGAAAGTGAGACACATACACATGCGGATGGTATGTGCTCACACACACACATGAGTGGCTAAGGGAAAGTCATGCCTCGATTGGCTTCCTGTCAAATCATACCAAAGTTATACCTCCTAATAAATTTGATAAGGTGCCACACAACAATGAACTTCGAGCTTCATGAGGCAATCAAAGCTTCGTATGATTGGAACTCATGAACAAACAAGATGGCTCCACAGGCATGCAAATTGTATTATGCAAGGTGGCCATATAACTAATGTTTTAAAATAGTGTAAGGTTTGTTCAAATGGATTTTTCTTAGTTCATGTAAGTTCTCTTCTTAGGGAGCATCATGTCTAATGTCTCCAAGAGAGGAAAATTCAAAGAAATATCATGCTCTCGGAGGAAATCAAACCTAATGACACCACCAAGAAAAGGACGCATCGCAAGAAAAAAGAAAATATCACATTGAAACATGATTGTCGATGTATGCCCCCACTTTAAAGTGGTTGCTAACATCATTACTATGAGCAATTGCTTTAAAGTAGAAGATATGAGAGCCTACTCAAAAAGTGCTATGCCAAGTCATATGTTTCCAATAAGCTATGCCATGAATAAGTATGTCACCTGTGAGCCACCTTAAGGCATGTCATCCACATCCCAAGCTTGCTCTTATATGTACATGAAAGGAGGACAACTAGCCAAAAGATACAATAACAAGTGACATACGAGGACAAGTCTACCTACCCCCTTTCCCCCACTTAGTGTAGGACAAGGATTAGCTGAATAAGATGAAAATATTTTTTAATTAGAGGAACTAGGCACTTGAACACAAGGAAGAGCACCACAATCCCTATGATGTTGAATTTTATTACTCAAAGCCTTACACTTATTAGTAGAATGACCATGAACTCTATGATATGCGCAAATTAGTAGAATGACCATGAACTCTATGATATGCGCAAAATGAATTCTTGTAGTAAAATTTATTTTGTTTTCTTGGAGGGAGAGATATCAAACGATCTTGGAGGAGTCTCGACAAGATACTCTCTTGATCAATAGTAGAATATGTTCCTTTATTCGTGAAAGATGTCATACACACACTAAATGATAAGGCTTTAAATGAAAATGGAGATAAGGGTGGTAAACCTAGATCTTTCTTGAAAGAGTATGATATGTTGGTTTGCTTTGTGTGTTCATTATATCCATGTGTAGGAGGGATATTGTATCCAATTGCATAACAATATTTCAATTCAGATGAAGGAGGTTTGTGTTTCTAGGAAGGATTGGCTTCTTCACGAGAACACAAATCCTTTTTGAAGTTATGCATCATCTCCCAATGAGGGATGGGAGTTACATAGCCCCCATAACCACCATAGGGTAATGTTGTAGAACCAAGTTGAGCAAATGAAACACAAGGTTGTTTTGATTTAGATTATGAGATTTTGCACTCTCCTATAAAGGAAGGTGTAAAGCCCCAATCGTCACTAGAACTTGTATATGACTCTTTGGACTTTGAGGGTGAGATTTTGGATTCTTTATTGAAATGAGGTGTAAAATATAACAACCCCCAATTATCACTAAAGATTTTTGTTGTAGGTGGATTAGGATCAACTTGTATAAGTTCAAATTTTGATGTTGTAATGTTATGATCATATGATTTATAGCTTTGTTCATCTATTCAATCATATATATCTTGTTATTGTATTCAAATTTCATTGCATGGTGAAGAGTAGATGGGACTCCTTTCATAGCATGAATCCATGGTCTCCCCAGGATAAGATTGTATGAAAGAGGTCTCAACATTATATGGATAGGGGTAGGCACACTATAGGTTCAACCTCAATAGGTAATGTGATAATTCCTAGGGGTTTCCTATTAGTATTGTCAAATCCACAAATATGAAAATCATTAAGTTGAATAAGCCTCATGTCCATGCCAATTTTATCTAGGAGGTCAATGATACAAACATTAATACCTGCTCTATTATCTATGAGAGTGTGCCTAACTACAGTTTCATTAATGATCACCTTTATCATCAAGGCTTCATTTTTTTTTGAATCTCAAGTGAGGGTAATTCATGTTTAGGGAATGCGATTTCTGACTCTGTGACTTGCATATGATCAAAGGAGGGTGTTACATTATTCAATTTCATATAAGATTGGATCTCCTCCTGCTTTATTTGCAATATTTCTTGAAATAGACACTTGTATGTGGGTGATAGTTGAATGAGTTTCCATATAGATATATTAGCGGGAGTCCTTTTAAGGTCTTCAACACTAGGCAAAATATGTTGAAGATAAGGAAATGAAGTGGGAGTGATTTGTGGTTGCCTATATGTTTGAGCAACTAAGTTATAACTTGGTTTCTACAAAACATTGTTACTATTAGATTGCATCATAGATTTTAAGAAACCTCTTATTGTATTATGTGATTCACTAATGGGAGGTGACTTAGGAGGCTCACTAAGCAAATGATATCCAATTTGTGTTGTCATAACCTCAATGAACTTGTCTTTATTTTTGTGATGTCTTAGTGAAGAGGATTCATCATCTTCATCTAAGGAAACTTTAGTGTTTGAAATACATGTGTCAATCTTCATATTTTCTTGCACTATGATATCCTCAGGAGGAGAATTTTTAGGAGAACTACAAACTAAATGTTCATGACATTCAAAGGTTGGTTCTTCTAAAATGACTTCATCACAAGTAAGGGAGTTATCAATGGTTAGATTTTCTTGCTTATCAATGATGGTGTTTTCTTGTTCAATAATGTTTTCCTTGGGGGAAGAGGGAAAACTAAGACTCTCATGACTTTCATCGATTGTGTTTTCTAACATCAAAGTATCTTCTTCACAACTAGGAGAAAAAAAAATGTGATTGTCGTGATTATCCAAGTTTTCACTCCTTTGTCCCATAATGTCTTCCAAAATAGGATAGGTAGGGGAAGAAACATAAAGAGGGTTGTCATAGATCTTAAAGGTTTGATTATTTAACACCCACACATCCTCATCATTATCACAAGAGGGCAAAATGTTGGGAGATGAATGTAGGTAGGTTTCAATGGTTTTTTTTTGTGTTGTGTGATCATCATGATTACTTATTTTTATGTCCTCTTGTTTAGTAATGTCTTGCCTAATAGAAGAGGTACGAGGAGAGAAACAACTAGGGTTCTCAAAACTCTCATCGATTAGTTCTTCTAACACTAAAATATCTTCTTCACAAGGAGGAGAGATATTAGGAGAAGAAAAAATGTGATTTCTATGATTACCCAAGGTTTCTTTCACTAGACTAACCTCACTCACAGAAGGGGCACTAGGAGATGGATCAATGACGAACAAAAAAATGGGAGAAAGGACCTCATATTCATATGCACTTAACAAGATCTGAAAATAGAACATGCAGTATGATAACTATAGATTTTTGAAATGAAAACATTATGTAATGATTGTTCTACAAGCTTGAAATGTAACAATGATAGAGTAAACATGCAAAAGGATAATGCAATTTTTCAAATTTTGAACATGATAATTGACTGATTATGCTATGTAACAATGTGAAAATGAAATGTTGTAAATGCAAATTTGGAATTGAGAAATGCATGAAATGACCCTAATTAAGCGATTTTTGATGTTGTAAAAGGAATTTTTAGATGTGCACTAGGACTAATTCGCCCAAAGGGGCGTATGAGTCCCAGTGAGGGTTTTTTCAAAAAAAAATAGAGAATTTTAAGTGCTTTTTATGCTTTTTATGTTGTATGATCTATAAACTATATGCAAATACATATTTTATATATTTTCAATTATTTGAGATGCAAAAATGTAAGTTATATGCACTTTCACTAATGCAAAAGTTAGAAACCCTAGAATTCCAATTAACTAATGCAAACCTTAATGCAAAGTTAATGCAAGCTAGATCTAGGATGATGATGCACTCCAAATCAGAAAATAAAATGATCTAAATTTGGGTTCACCAAAATGTAAGATAGAAAATCATTGTCACTTAGGGTTTAGGACCTAGGACAACAAACGTTTTATGCATCACATTCAAGGATGCCCTAGAGATCTCAATCTAAGATATGTAAAGGGGAAAGAGATCTACTAAGGGACTATCCTAGGGTATGTTTAGAGATTAATGAGGGGTTCACCACCAAGCTAGGGATTGGAAAAATGTATGAAATGCAAGATCTAATGATTGAACTCAATGATGCAAGAAACTTCACTAAATCAACTATAGATGCAAATAAATCAGAACAACAAACTGGAAAAGTACAAAGGAGCACCTGGAAACTTGCAAGAGCTTGAATGGAGACCTAGACTATTGAATAACCTGAAATTTAGTCCTACTAGGATTCATACGCTAATTTGGGCATATCAGTCCCAAATTTGGGTTTTTGTGGAGTAACTGTTTTTTGGAGAAAGGGTATCCAAAACTACAAAAATCTAAAAATTGACGTAAACTAGGACTCATATGCCAGGACTGGCATATGAGTCTAGTTAGGGTTGTCTAGAACCTCAAAGTCTGAATCTAATATTCAATGTCTTCTTTTTCTCTTCCACTTTGTTTCTGGATCTAAAAATTTGATTTTAGATTTGTAGATGACCTTTTAGTGAAGATTACAACCTTGCAAATGAGAAGACAATTCCAACAACTTTCTCCAAGCTTCTAACCTAATATTCAAGGGATCTTCAAGTTTCAAGACACCTAGATCTACAATCACACATCAAAGAGAAGAAAGATTTATTATTTGTTAGAGGATAGGGGTTTTCCTAGGTCAAACCCATTTTAGGTAATTAAACCAAATGATGAGAGAATAAAATAAGGACATGAAACATGGAACATGAAACATAAACAATGATACCTTGAATGATGTCTTGTAAATCTGCAATCTAACATGAAATGACCATGAAGGATGTAGATCTAGATCTTGAGATAAGTGTAGAAAAATGCTTGATCTTGGATCTTCAATGGTACATCACAACACTAGCTCAATAAGATGTTTGATGCTTGATAACCTTGACATGATGATGGATCTTATATTTCTGCAATAATTAATGGATAATTCTTCCCTTGAATGCTTTAAAATTGGCCTTGAATTCTCTTGAAGATCTTGTGAAGTCTTGGAATTCTTAACTCTTGAGTGCTTGAATTAGTATGATGAATGCTTATATTTCTTAGGTGAAATAATGATTTGAAAGCTTGTTTATATAGGCAATCCATCTAATATCCCGTAATATAGATCCCACAGCCTGACGTACATGAAATTTGAACTTAAAACCTAGTTTTTCCTGCTCAAAACCTTAAAAATAGGCCAAATGGGACTCATACACCACTTGTGGCATATGGGTCCCACTTGGATGGGTCTCATATGCCCAAGGTGGTGAATGGGTCCCACATGACCTATTTGAAGAGAGATAATATCAGAGAGATAAAATTAAGTTTATTTGATGTCTATATCAGGATTTTGGCTAAAATATGCCTTGGGATGCACAATATAGGGTCTTAGGGGCCTATTAATGATGAAATTAAGGTCATAACTACAAGAGGGCCCGAAATCCAATGTGAAAGTGTAAATAAATACACTTTACAACATTAAATTAAGGCAAAATTGGGTCTATTCAGGTCAAAAGGGCCCTAAATCCCATGTGAATGTGTATAACACATTACAACACTAGATTAGGTCTAGATTAAATGAGAAATTTCCCTATCTCCAAGAAGTGGGTACAATTTCCATCATTACACACCCACTCAAAGGGAAGATAATCTTGCATAAGAGAGAATAGTGGTGGAGGAGGTAGTAGAAGTAACAACTCTAGTACAAAAAAGGGACAGTTGAAGAAGTACAAGATTTTTTTCCCCTAGTCAGAAAAGAAGAGGACATGTATATTGATGACTATGCAAAGGTCAAAGTAATTGGGGAGCAATCCCAACATGCAGATATTGGTGATGACATGTAGGAAAAACTCTCAGAATATCAAGAAAAAGAGAGTTCGAGAGGAAGTCAACCAAAAGGATCTATGAAGGATGACAACAAGAAGCATGAAGGCTTAGAAGAAATTAATGTTCTAGAAATACCTTAAGCAATTGCAAAAGAAGGTGAAGATTTTCTAGGACAAGGTCAAAAAGAATCATTCCAACATGGAGCAAGTGGTAAAAATACTTTTGGTCAAGAAAGAAGTAAAGGTCAAGAATCAAAACAAATAGTTGTTGAACATAACGATAAAAAATTCAAAGAAAACCCTAAAGAAGTATTTATAGGAAAATATATTATTTATTAGTTGGATAGTCAATTACAACCACCAGTGCAAGTTCAATTAGTACCACTTGATTTCAAGAGCATGATACAATAATTTAAATACTGGGGCCTAATGGTAAGGCTTGGGTCAAACATGCTATTAGGAGAAATATAGATGGTGGGAAAATTCTACAAGTGGCTACTCTTGTAGAGGAGAAGGATAAGCATGAAGTTACACCAAAGGATCGTAAAATATCAACAATTAACCTAGGGAATTCATTACAAGAGAAAGAGATAGAGGAAATGAGGATGAACTTGGAAGCAACTACTACTCGTATGAGAAATGACAAGCAAAAGAAAAAGGAATTAAAGGAGAACATAGTTTGAATGTAGAGAATTCTCAAAGAAATAGCTCAAACAAGCTAGTCATTAGCAAAGTTGCCTCTCGACCTAGTATTGATGTCTAAGGAGCAAGTAGATGCAATTGAAAATCTAAGAGACAAAGTAAATGTGTTCAACAACTGGGTAGGAAAATTGATGCAACAGGGTGAAGAAGCTATAAGGGAGGCCATAGGAAAGCTTAAGGAAACCTCCCATTGGCTCAAGAAGTCCAAAGGGGTAATGGTTGAGTGTAAATATCTCTTAGAGTAGAATGATATGGATTTACGATAAATGGAGGCCATTCAAAATAGAGACACCCAGTTATTGTTAGAAGAAATGGTGGTGACAAAGCAATACATTTTGAAGATAAATACTTGGAAGCTACAATTTTCTTGGGAGAAGGATTCTCTACTACAATGCATAAAAGAACTAAAAAAGGCGATCGAGAAAGGTGAAAAGATGGTGGGAAAAGATTTGGACCTTGTGGAAATGATTAGACAACATATGTATAATCAAGATGACTTGGGATAGGATGATGTTGAAGTAAAAACCTTCAGAGACTTGGTAAGGTAATTAATGACCTTGTCTAGTCATTAAGTTAGGAAGCCATGGATGAAATGATCAAGACTTGGAACCACATAGTAAAATATGAGTTTGATGCGATTCATAGGAATGATTTCATAAAGGCTACAATTGAACATTATACTCATTAGAAGTTCCATTGGAAAATGATGTAGAATGTCCCTAAAGAGGACATGAACCAAGTTCCAATGGCTTTTGGAGAATATAAGCTCAGGAAGGGAGAAGATGAATAGTGGATATTTGAGACAAAAGAGGATGTGGATTTTTGGATTGGTGGTAAAATCAAAGATTTTTCCCAACTTGCACTTGCGTTTATTTTCTTGATAAAGAAGCCTATGCATGCCAAAGGTCCGGAATTTTAAAAGAAAAGGCTGACATCTTGTTTTCATGTCTTTTGAGCACTAAAGGAACCTAATTGTCTTTTATTTGATATCTTCAAGCATTGGGATGTCATCAACGAGAGTCAAAATGTAAACTTTAACTGTATCTTCAAGGACCACATAAAATATCTTCTAAGTGCCATTTGTACCCTTGTGCCACATGCTACATTTTGATTGGCATGTTTTCTCTAAGCCATGTGATTTTTGTAATCAACTACTGCCTTGCGTTCTATAAAATGCGGGGAGTTGTTCTTTTTACAAGATCAAAATCTGTTGATACAATAAGACGCAAGTTAGAATTACACCAATTCTTGTTCTAGTTCATGTTTTTTGTTCAATTCTAGTGTAAAAACTAGTGTTTATAGTAGAGACTGATAATACTAAAGAAACTAAAAGGGTTACTCCTAATTGTATATCTTGTGTAACTATAATTTGTTCATTCCTATCATAAGAGTTAATTTGTTGTGCCAGATTTGGGAGCATTTTGATGTATTCTAGTGGTGAGCGATTATTCTCTCTAAACTTTGGAATTAATTTGTATGTAGTTGTGAAGCAATCTAGTGAAATGCAAAATATTTGATGCTTTCGTTTGTTAGTTTCTTTGTAAATGTGTGGATAATAACCGAGAGCTATTAATTTCTTAGGCCCTAACTCTCTTAACTTTGATTTTCTTGTAGTGTATCTTTTAACAGATTTGAATAAACAAAGTCTGAGAAATGATGCATGACTTATTTGTTAAATTCATTCCATCATTGAATTATTTAAGTCAAATAGCTTGATGAAAACTAGTAGGCCCCTTATGTTTAGCAACAATTGCACAACAAGACCTAAGAAAACCTAGTGAGTCAAGACTTGACATTCTTGAGCCTTGGTATAGTCAAACTTTTTAATAGAAATTTGGTGATTCTTTCAATATAGATATGTTATGTTGTTCGAATAGAAATTTTTTATCTACATTTTGTTGTGTGTTTAACAACCACATCAACATGTCCTATGGGAGTTTGTTCCTACAAGATCTCTCAACCTTGCAATAAACTCCTTGATTTCTTTTCTATTATTTTCAATTTTCCCCAATATGTTTTCTTGTGTTCGTGGAGGATGATGAAGAATTCTAGGAGGTTTTTGTTGATTTTGTTCTCCAAGAGGGATTTCATCATGAGGTGAAATGAGATTTTCAAGATTTGGGAGTGAGTTGTCAATTCCTAGAAATTAAACAAATGCAATCTTACCTATTTAATAATAAATTGACACTAAAAACTAAAAAAACTTAATCCTTTGAACTCTTTGACATATTGTCATCATTTTGGTAAATATCTGGTAAAAAACTAGCTTTCCAAGAATGTTAGTGCACTTTGTAGGGTTTGTAAGCTATAGTAAAAGGAAGAAATGAAAAGAAATGTAGACTAACACATGATTTTTTCTTTGTATTGCTTTAATAAGCAATAATGTGAGCGCATTATAACATGCTCGTGATATTTCTTTAATGAGTAATAACACAATCATGTTATAACACACTCACGTTATGGCTTTGATGGGGCCAAAAAGTGGGGTGGCCACTTTTTGGTCCCATATCTTTTTGCATCTACCCATAATAGAAAAAGAATTTCAAGTATGATAGATGACCTTCTCCTTAGAAATACTAAAGTAGGAGGCACTGTTAAGGCCACACAAAAGTAGAATAATAAGGAAATGTGATAAGATGTCATAGGATTAATATAAACGAATATCATGTAAAGATGAATCGTGACAAGCTATAGAGTTGTCTAATATAGAACATAAGGAATATTCACTAGAGGTTGAAGATGTAGTATCATCAAAAAAGCTCACTATAGGGATACAACTATCAAAGTAGTATAGGAATCACATGATAAATGATGAAATTATGTCTAATAAACATAGTGTGAAAGAAACCCTTTCATTGATTTATTAACGAAAGTATGTCTAGATACATCTAGTACAAAAATATCATCATATATACAGTCATAATTTAAATATTAAAATAAACTAAATTCATATAAATTTGTATCATCATTTTTACTAAATATAACTAGCATGGGTTCATTAACAACATTTATAGTAGAAAAAGTTAAAATCACTAGGCATAGAAACATCTACACAATCCAAGGTGTCCTCATGAGTTTTTTGAAGAATGTGTCAATACCATCAAATGAATCAATATTATGTGTAGTTGAGAATAAATAAGGTATATCACTAGTGTAAGAATCTCAATATTTTTCACTATATGTAGCATGAAAAGAAGGGAGGGTGCTCAAGGGAAAGGCAATATCACTAGTAATACAAGATAGATTTCCAACATTAGGCCCATCACTAATCATAGTAGTATCAACATCAAGTGTCTCGTCATCACTAAAAATACTAGTGGAGAGGTATGATCAATATTGATATAATGGAAAAGTAAGGCAAAGGCATCCAAAATGGAAGTGAAGGAAATAATAAGCTTCATAAAAGATGAAAAGTGACACACACATTTGAAAGAGCCCACCTAGGGAACATGCACCACCATCCTTTTGGTAAAAAGATATGATGTCATCCAAGGCCAATGGATCAAATATAAAAAACTATAAAAATACATTGAAATCCTTGATAAATGAATAGATAGAGGCTAAGGAAAATGGTTGAGGGTATGTGCAGGCTATTGATGGACCAAAAAGTGGCAATGAGAAAAAATCACGTTTTGAATTGGTTCAAAAACGCGGAAATGGCCTAGTTGACTTTTCTAGGTTCGGGTGTCAGTACTTCTACCCGAACCAAAAACCAAAGGTAGTTTCCACAAATCGGATATCCGATCCAAATCGGATATCCGATCCAAATCGGATATCCGATTTGTGGAAGTTGTATATAAAAAAACAGCCGACTCTTTAATTTCATTTCTCACATTTTGACACATGCGCAAGAGGTGAAATCCAAATCCGATATCCATTCTGATCCGATATCCAATTTGAAAGGTATGTATTTTGTTTTTTCGATCTTGTAATCGATTTTTCAATAGATTTTGTTAAGTTTAAGTAGGTTTTATGAAAAAAAAATTCAAAAATACGGTTTTGTATTGATTTTTTACAAAAACTAGAGTTTACATTGTTTTTTTATTAAAACTTAATGTTTTGAAATGGATCCTGATTAAAAATTAGTGTTGATGTATTTTTATCAAAAATAAGAGTTTGTTATTGATTTTTGTGAAAAAGTATGTTTTTTTGGGGATTTTTATTAAAAACTAGGGTTTTTTTCAATAATTTCATTTATATTGTGTAATTTCAATTAGTTTAATTAGTTTTTAACTTTAATTAGGTATTATGGCTACGAATGTAAATCCACAAATGCCAAATGCTCCACCACCTCCACAGCCAAATGCTCCACCACCTCCGCAGCCACCAATTGAAGACTTAATTGGTGAAAAATTAGGGCAATTGAGGGGCATTTGTGAAATTTATTAGACAATGCCTCAATTGAGAGATATGACAAACACATTGAAAGAAATAATTAAAAATATAGAAACCCTCTCCACCCAACATAATTCCTTTTATTCGTGGTGAGAAGAAATGAGGGAGTATTATCGATGTGGATTGTCTTACGATGATGTGAAAGATCTCCAAATAACCAAAGCCCAAATAGCCTCTTTATTCATTGACCGCCACACCGGTTTTCCAGTGAATGTTAATAGAACAAAAATTTCCATAAAATGGTGCATACATAGGGACATTGTAGCTAACTTTTGGGATCGTTGGTGCATGGTTTTTGATAAACCACCGAACAATAATTCCGACATACCATTTTACTTTATTAAAAAATTATATGTTGAGTTTGTGTTAGGGCATCATGTCAATTACTTTGACATTAAACCCTTCTAGGGCATCGGTGGAGGTATGCCCCAGGATAGACCAGGGGTAGTTAGAGTAGTCTCGTGCCCAAATGTTCCCCTTCCTGCCCTTCCTCCCCTTCCTCCGCCACCTCCAATATATCACCCAGAGATTATCGAGGATGCATCCACATAGACTATCCAGGCTATTCACTCTTTGAGTGGTCATTTGGTTTCGTATGTTTCTACAATAGCTCAGCCACATTTTGGTTATGTTGGTGAAAGCTCGAGTGCTGCTGCATCATCCTCCTCAGGTCCACATATTTGTGTGCCACATGCTTGCACTATGTGCCACCAGATATGCTTGGGTCCTTCTGTACAGCTCGCCGAGCATCCCTTGGACACTTTTGATTATGACCTCCATGATGTAGACATTATAGATCAGTCACAGGGGAGTGGAGCACACCCTACAGAGTCCTCTCCTGCTAGAGAGGGAGATGTTGGAATAGTGACACAGGTAAGATTTAAGTTGTAATTTCATAACTTGCATTTGTTTTTAAATGAATATTAATAAGAGATAGTATCAAGTATTAATATTTATTTACATGGTCTATTTAACAGTTGATGTCTAAGGAGGAGCTCGCACGGGTGACTGATAGCACCCTTAGGGCCATTTGATTTGGCTTGGACACACACGCAGTATATATTTTCGCACTCACTCATTTACATTTTATATTATATACTTTCTTGTCATTAATGAAATTATATAATAGCTTATATGTTTATCTTGTTTTCCTCCTGTAGGAAATACCCAGTGTGAGTGAGGTGCAGCCTTGTCCAGACTATGGAGGTGCAAATCTAGATAAGGGGAAGGTAATTGAACTCAAATTGGATTGAATTAAGATTTTTAAGATCTTATATTGATTATACATACGTCAACATAGATTGGTAGTTTCATATGTACTTGTCAATTTTATTTACAGGCAATTATGAGCTTTACAGATATGTTGACAAGGGACACACCGCCTAAAGGTGTAGTTATTGGAACACCTCAAAGAGTAGGTGTTGAAACCCATCAAAGAGGAGGTGTTGAAACACCTGAAAAAGATAAAGAAAAAGATCAACCTAAAGAGGTACATGTGCTTATTTTATTTTGTGTTTGGTAAATAAGTTCTTATTACCAATAATCATATGCTAACTTGGATCAATTTTATGTTTTTGTTCACATATATAGATTGGCATTTCAAAAGTTGATTTGGTATATTCTAGGACTCCTGACCCTTTGAAGAGACGTATATTTCAAGTAATCAAGATTTCAATTTTAGAGTTCAATTAAAATTCAATGTATATTGATTTTGATGTTAATTATTCGATTTTAAATTATATAGTATAACTAATCTCAATTGTGGTTTGAATTTTTCTTGTGCAGCTACCTTCAGAGCCAACGAGTGCTTCAAAGAGGCTCCATTTTGATGATCCACCAGTAGTTTAGGATGAGATAGACATTTTGGCATGTAAATTTTGAATACATATTGAGATGGCATATGCCACATTTTGTAAAACTTTGTTTGAGTTGGCGTCATGCCATTTTTGTATATGGACATACACTTGATTATTGGATAATTTGATATATAGAAGTTGACAATCGAAATTTAATTTGTTCCTCATGTGCATGATTAAACTCTTTGAAAATTTTATCTTGAGCAATGGTTAAATATCAATGTACAATAGCTTAAAACTGAATGGTTATATTATGTAGTTTATATTTATATCTCTTATTACATTGCATTACACATCTTTCAAACTCAAATCATTAATTCACATTGCATAACTAACAACTAGATGTTCATAGATGAAAAAATTTCAATTACAATATAGTTCTAACAAATTCAACCTAATCAATTATACAATTACTTCACATTGCATAACTAAAAACTATGAGCAATTGTCAATTGCATTTGTTTGTCATTGAATTCTATGAGACCACATTTCTTTGAATTTTTTTTTCAAATAGTCCACTGCCTTGTCTATGCTACCACATTTTTCATACATGATAGCGATCACATTAATTTTTAATAAATTAAATGATAGCCTATGGCTATTTAATTTATACTCATTTTATTTAAATGGATGAGGCTGACTGATAGGGTAGATGGTGCAGGAGCACCTAGGAAGCACTAGGCAATTTGAGGGTCTAGAATGAAGTTTTGTGTTTTTGATACTTTAAAGGTCATGTTGGCCATTGGAATTGAGTGAGAGACTTAATAAAATGCCTTGGTCAGGAGCTATTAGTAGTGGAAAAGTTTATGAGTTTAGACACTCACTTTTGTTAGTTTCTAGGAAATTGGCAAAAGTGGCAAAATGGGACATTTTGCACCTTTTGTCACTTGGTAACTGACTTGTCTGACCAAAGGGAGGAATAACTACTTTGGGGAACCTATATAGGGAAGGCTTCGACCTATGAGTAGGGTTGGAAGGCATTGAGAACTTTTGTAATTTGAAATTTGATGAATGCTAAGAGTGAACAGTGAGAACAACAAGGAAAATTCTGTGTTTGCTTGAATTTTATGTGATAAGGAGCAATCATGGCTCTGTAGTTGTTGTAGTTTGAATTATTTGTTATGTTCTAAGCTTTGGTGGTAGTATTTAGAGTGTGTGTTCATTTTGCAGGTGTGTGTAGTAGTTGTTTTGTTTCCTTTTGAGTTGCTGATCTAACTGGCAATCGAGCAAGAATGGGGTTTTAGTTCTCTTTCCCATTATACTTTGTTTACGGGATTTTGGGGAAGCAGGCTAGGCTCCATGGTTGTAATCATAGTAGGTTTAGGAGTAGATAGGAGTTCAGGAAGCATGAAGACAGTCTACTCCTAGGCGAGCTTGACAGTGCCCGGCTAGGAGAGACAAGGAGAAAAAAGGCACTTAACGTGCAGGGGTGGCAAAATCCAAGAAAAACACGGTGTGGGAAGGGTAGGTGAATGCCTTTCCAAGGTTTACCAAGAAGGAGGAAGCCCCATCAACTTGTTTGATGTGAGAAAACTCTTGACAGTTTGCAAAATATAGTGAAAAGACCTAAAAAGGCCCAAATCCTTGGTCAGTTCCAGTTTATGGAGTTGTACAGACAATGGGAACCTAAGGCACCAAAAATATTTGAGAGGTGGGCTAAGGTATTAGTACCCTCAAGGAAAGACTAATTGCTCTTTGGAGAATTTGGGAATGAAAGCCAATTTTCTCGGAGTTGGAGGCTTAATTGGAACTCTTGGGCTAGTAGCCTAAAAACCCTAATTGAGGGTTTGGAAGTAGCGAATGATAAATGGAGTATGGGGAACTATCAAGAACCTTAGGGAGATGAGTAGAAGCCCTTGGAAACATATCATCACCCCTACAAAGTTGAATTGAGTTAATGGAGAGAATTAGTCTTTAGGGAAGATTGAAGGCTAAGGGAAGAATAAGAGGTAGTGCACCAAGTAAGCTGATTTGACATGATAGTAGGGTTGGCACCTAGACATGATGAAGGTCCTATAGGTTCAGATGGTGAAGAAAGACACCAAGGAGATCTTGCAAACAAGGATCCAGAGCATGGAACAGTGAGTGTTCCATCCAACCCTACCCTATCAGTTGGATGGAACAATCACTGTTCCATGCTCTAGGTCTTGCTCACTATTCCATAATCTACCCTAAAGATTAACATTCTCCAAGAACTAAATCCCTTAATCTACCCTTAATCAGTAAATTGAGTTCCAAAACTCATTAAGCCTTTCCACTCCTTATCCTCCTGATCACTCCTGATCAAGACATGTTCCTAAGCCTCTAACTCTATCTCAATGGTCAAAAGAAATGAACTAACTACAAAAGAATGCTTGAACCAAGGAAAGTAGCTACCTACTATTCCACACAATGCTTGGAAGACAATTCACTACATTCTACACAATTCACAGTGTCAGGATCACTCCATTAACACACAATTCAAAGCAAAAACCATAAAAATTACACAAATTTATCACTGTCTTCTCTTGTATTCAAGGGGAGTCAAAGTTGGTTGTGATAGGTATTATGCTCAATCCTTGAAGAAGGAAGGAAAAGGAGGAAAGAAAAGATGCTTCAAGAGGAATGGAGATAAATGGTCAGATGGTGCTCCTGCATTCAAAAAAAAGTGGGACCTCTATCGTGTTTACTAGGATACGATTTGGTCAAATTCAGTCAACTTTCATTCTCGAACTCGTACAACCCAATGGACTGTTCCAACACATCCAGATGGGTACATTTACACTAGGTATGGTTCTCTCTTGCACCCAAATACGTCAAATCGCTCCGAGCTCCATTGGAGCGACGTTTTCCCTTAAGAGGCCAAAGTGCTAAAAAGCAGCAAACTTTGATGGACTATTTTTCAAAAACTGTGATGCTTACAGACTCTTCATTTGAGGATACGGGATCGTGTTGAGACCATCTACAATAACCTCTCTCGGTTTTTTCTATCTCGAAGGCGTTTTCCCGTGGTTATGAGGATACAATAATATGTCGCATACCTCTTTGAAAGGATCAGAGTTGGCTATTGTTGCAGCAGGTCCATGAGCAATCATGCCAGGAATATCGTAAAATTTGTCAAATGATATATCTATATTGTCACAAAAAAAAAGAGGCTTAAGCATTGTACTTTCCATTCTTGAATATGCTATTCAAGTGTGCCTAAAGGGTCATCTCTTTGCTTAAGAGTATCCAATATTGCTTCATGATCAACATTACTAAGTGTCCATAGTTGTTTTGTCTTTGGTTGGCATGATGCTTCAACAACTTAACATTTTTTGCTATAACAAGGTGTGAATACATGAGAATGGTTTTTTGTTTCTCGTAGTCTTCAAATGTAGGTATGCCATTCTTTCTAATCATGTATGTTCACAACCAAGTTCCTACAACCACAACTGAACCTGTAGGATACACGAACCCATCATCATCTTCCATCGATTGTGTTAGCTTGTGATTTACCCACACATATCGAGCTGACCAATATTTTGATCTCTCTTCATTCCCCTACGGTGCAACAACTACAAAAACATGTCCTGGATGTAGTAGATCTGAAAGCCGGTCATAATCAAGTGAACTTTCCATTGTGTAATTTGTCATGGATATAGTTTGAGATAAAGGAGTTAGATACTGTGGAACCCATGTATCCACCCACTCACTTGACTCGCATTGATCCCACTCACACTGAATGCAACTTTGACAAAATAAAACCAACTGTCGTGTCCAAATGGTCCATGTGCTTGCATCTGAGCTTCAAAATGAATGCATCTTTGAAGAATCTTTGATTGTATGGCAATCCAATCTTCCTCCCATTGTACCCTCCTCAACCAACCAAAAGAATTTGTGCACTGTTGAATCAAGTGTCCCTCCCTATGACAATGCTGAACTACACCAATCAACAATAGAACGTGCATCACTGAATTTTGCTCCTGAAATCTTCAATTGCTCCTTAACTAGAGCTCTTTTTACACATGCACCTACTCCATCATGCTCCCCTTTCCCATGCCCAGCTTCAGAAAAACTCCAAATATTAGGTACACCCCTCTCTACATGCATTCTACTCAACCAATAAAACATACGAGCATTCTTGAATGGACTTGTACAGTTATCTGACCAAATGAGATGTCGGCCCAGTGCTATATCATGCTCCTGCAAGAACTCAAAAAAATTCTCGTAACAATGTTGGACATAATCGGATGAGATCTATCTATCATCACTCATATAAAAGTGATACTCTCTGATTATCTTTTGATCCTCCTCTGTACTATCAGGTGCATGTCTAAACGTTATGTGGACAAAAATAGCAATCTAAATGGAATTGTAATACTGAGATTGTACCTCGTTTTGTGGTTGTAATGTGTAGTTTTCAGAAAAATCAACCACTGATATAATAGTGTCAATCGGAAAAGAGTCCTTACATATCCTGAATTGTTGATCCAACCACTGAGACCTATGACTATGCCTTGCATATTTGTAGAAAATATTGTCCTTAAAATCTGAAATAAAATCAGCAACACTGCATTCTTTTGTAACCAACTCGCATCTAGAACCTTCACCTCCACTCTGCAAAGTATATTTGACTATCTCATATCTCTTTTTCTCAACAAGATTCTTTCCAAATTCATGTTCCGAACCCTCATGAAAACATTGAACAAACTTTGACAAGCCACCACATTGTGAGCACTTTGCATTTAAACAATCATTTCTATAGAAAAAGGAACCATCATCCCTAGAACATAAAAATAGATCTAGCAAGTCCCTTGATGATTTCGGAAGATGCATTGCACTACACTCCTGCAACATTTCATTAGTATGCAAAGTAGAATGGATATAGAATAATAGTTCATGGTACATTGAAAACTCCACATGGTATTTGCAACAACAAGTATTACGAATCTTAAGAGGCACACAATAGAATGGCTTCAAACCTTCAAAATTTCTTTGCGAGATTTCCATATTTGGATGTGTTTGATTAAATTTGTTGAACAACATTGTTTGGCTTGATTCCAAGAAATGTTTAGGATGCGGTGTACGGTCTCGACTGCCAATTCTTAACTTTAAAACATCCTTTGCATTGGGTGATACTCTAGAGTTATCATGCCAAAATTGTTGAATTGCTTGCTTTACATTATCGGTTAGCTTCTTATCAACACGTGTAAGCCTTCTAGCAAAAGCCCATGTATCATTTTGAAGAGGATCATCTATTCTTTCTCTTCTTGCAAGTGCTCTATCCAAAGTTTTATGATTTAAGTCAAAATCAATACAAGTTTGTCTAATAAAGTGAACCTTTTTCAATTGATGGCTTACTAGGGCGGTGGTAATGACTCTCCGAGCAACTCTCTTATCTTTTTCCTTGTTATTTTTTCCAATAGACTTGAGAGCATCAGATTTTTGACAATAATAGAATTTTTTTCGGCCCTCTTGTTCAGACGAATCTTCAATTTGGCTAGCAAAGGTCTCATCTTTTGCATATTTAGCAATTGTACAAAAAGTTGGCATTGCTCAGTCAATGTCTTATCGCTAAAATATTGGTTGAAAAGTATTCTAGCCCACAACCGAATAGTTCATGTTGACCTCTTGCCTTCAAAATTGTTTATAATGTTATCATCAATTTCAACTAACCATTTAGGGGTCCTTGAAGGTCTTGAATTTGGAATAACTCTTTCTTCCACACAAGGTTCTTCATTTCTCATGTAATCTGGTGAAACATAATTTACACTTGCTTCAATATTATGTTCAACATCTTCATTTCCAACATTTTCACCTTGAACATTTTCAATATCAATTTGAACAATTTCATTCCCAATTTCAATAACATGTTCAACATCTTCAATTCCAACATTTTCATTATCAATTTCAAAATTTTCATTCCCAATTTCAATATAATGTTCAACATCTTCAATTCCAACAATTTCACCTTGAAAATTTTCAATATCAATTTGAACATTTTCATTCCCAATTTCAATATCATGTTCTACATTTTCACCATGAAAATATTCAATTTCCTCTTCACTTGAAAGACCATAGGGCTCAAGTTCGCCAATATTTAACATACCTTGTCTTTTCTTTCTATGACCTTCTCTATCTCTTTGTCTATATCCTTCAATTTGTTCTTTTGTCAGATTTCTCTTACGCTTTTGCTTCCGACAAATGCTGCTCCCCATTATACCAAATAAAAGATGCTAAAAAATCATTATGTATGACAAATTTGAGTACAAGAATCTCTTAAAATTTGATCTTTGTCTCTTCCTATCTGAAATCGCACGTTTGTCGCCTACAAAGTGCTACAAATAGAATGTAGGGTCCGTTGGAATGCACAAAAAAAGCCCACATGGGGTTTATCTCTGGCCCACAAATCGGATATCCGATTTGAATCAGATATCTAATTTGCAAAACATGTTCTGCAACGGTAAGATTTAACCTGAGTTTCACAAATCGGATATCAGATTCAAATTAGATATCCGATTTGTATACACATAGACCAAAGGGAGAGGGAGAGGGAGAGAGGGAGGGAGAGGGAGAGTGAGAGAGGGAGAGGGAAAAAGGGTGAGTGGGAGAGTGAGAGAGTGAGAGTGAGAGTGGGAGATAGAAAGAGAGGGAGAGGAGGGAGGGAGAGTGGGAGAGGGGGAGAGTGAGAAAGGGAGGGAGGAGGGAGAGAGGAAGGAGAGTGAGGGAGAGTGGGAGAGGGAAATAAAGGAGAGGAGGAGAGGTGGGACAATGGGGCAGAGAGTGAGGAGAGAGTAGGAGAGGAGAGGAGAGGAGAGAGGAGAGGAGATGAATAAAGGGAGAGGGAGAGTGGGAGGAAGAGTGAGATGGAGAGGGAGAGGTAGAGAGA